>VUQG01031371.1:0-10440 GCA_015106755.1 Etia nguti | reverse complement strand
CGTATAAATTGTAAAAAAAAAAAAAAAATAGGGCGTGTTTTCTTTCACTTTCATGACATATAACTTTTCCATGAAGGAGAGAGGTTGTGCAGACTTTTGCTTTAGAAGCACAATGAATAACAGTTCCTGTACTTCAGTCAACTTTGACTTCCATGAACACAAAATTCTACCTGCCATTTATGCCTTTGTATTCATTGTTGGTTTGGGAGGAAATGGATTGGGACTAAAGTCGATGCTGCAGAAAAAGAAGAAACTTCGACACATTAATCTGTTTCTTCTGAACCTTGGAATTGCCAATTTTGTGTTCCTGCTAACACTCCCATTTTTGTCAGCGTACTACTTTATGAACAGTAAATGGATCTTTGTAGATGCCTTCTGTAGGATCACAAGATTCAGCTTCAACTTGAATTTATACAGCAGCATTGGATTCCTCACCTGTATAAGTGTGTACAGGTACCTGGCTATTGTCCATCCAATGAAAGTGATGGGAAGAATAACTGCGACACACTCTGTAGCTATAATGTCATGTCATAAAAACAGTTAAAGATCTTCACGTCTGATCTCAGGTTGTGTTTGAAGTATAAAGCTGCACCCACACCCCTTGGGTTACTATGAGAGGCCACCAAGACCCTCATAACACTATAATTAAACAGTAATGTCATTGTCCTACCTTTGCCGCAAAATATGCTAATATGATATTATCTTGTACTTTATGCAGTGTCTAAATTATATTAGAAATATGTTTATTGTATTTTGCTTTATTTTGTATTGCATTTTTTTCTTTTCTTTCCTAAACAAACTTCTGTATATTATTTACATGATTGAAAATTAAACAAAAAATGAACACAACACCAACAGTTGCCTCAAAGTTTTTTATATTGTAAGGTAAAGACCCTACAATAGCACAGAAAAAATAAATAACTTTAAGAAGAAAGTATTTGCCACCCGAAACGAGAGAAGGGCAATATCATACACAAGTACATGTAGTCTTGTTAGAGGCTTTCCCCAACTGGTCCTGTGTTGAAGTGTTCATGTTGATTTAAGATTTGTAGATATTTTTTTTTTTAACTTATATTGCAAAGGTTTAATAAATATTCATGCAGACGGACACTAACAAAATAAAACAGGAAGTGACCAACACAGAACACATGATGACCAGACTGACAACATACAACTGACATACGTACACACAGATAAGACAGATACAGACTGGACATGAAAGGTAACCAACCAAATCAGATAAGGAACTAGGAAATAGAAACATGGATAACTAAACTAGGGAGCAGTGGAAAATAATAGCAGGCTAGAAGACTAAACAATGCTGAACACATAATAGAAAGAATCATCAATTTATTTTCATCAAGTGCAATGAACAAAAGAGAACTCTAAATCAAATCAATATTTGGTGTGACCACCCTTTGCCTTCAAAACAGCATATTCTTCTAGGTACACTTGCACACAGTTTTTGAAGTAACTTGACTGGTAGGTTGTTCCAAACATCAGAACTAACCACAGATCTTCTGTGGTTGTAGGCTTCCTCACATCCTTCTGTCTCTTCATGTAATCCCAGACACACTCGATGATGTTGAGATCAGGGCTGAGTTTTATTTATTTAACATATCATAAAGTGCTGTTACTTTATTACTTAAACAACAAAAGACAAAAAAAGGTATATCCACAATGATGGATTTTATATTTTCATGTAGTGTTTTTAAAAAGATAACATAATGCACAGTCTTTGTGAACAAGCAAGGAATTAGATGCATGAGATGTGTTGAAGAAAAAAAAATTGACTTCTGGTCCTTTTTCCTTTTGTTTGCTGTGGTGGTGTGTTTATCAAAGTATACCTTTATAAGATGGGTTTACAGACACAGAGAGTGGGTATGAGTAGGTAAACCAAACCAGATCCATCTCCACAAATGCTATTTCTACCAGAAGGTTAGGGTAACAGAGAGCAGTGGAAGGGTTGCTAATTACATACAAAGAACAAAAAGGTAAAAGTTAAAAGGGTTTGGTCACTGATCATGGGGTAACAGGCTACAATAACAGGAATAAAGATAAGGTTTATAGAAAGCAAATGGCCACAGGAACAGGAGGCCACATTCCAAAGGTTCAGACCTATCAAACAAAACCAGACGGTTACGGGATGATGCACAGATTTTTATCTCAGATCTGAAACCTGAAACTCAACAGTTAGGGCTTCAAGCAAGAACAGGTACATTTGGTGTTCTTTCACTTCTTTCACTTTTAATTCTGCTACAAGGGAGAGAGGTTGCGTGGACAACATGTCAGCAATAGCAACGAGTAAAACTTCCTTCTTTCATTCAGACTATGAACATATAACTCTGCCTGCTGTCTACACCTTTGTATTTATCATTGGTCTGGGAGCTAACGGATGGGCGGTGAGGTCCTTGCTTCAGAAATGGAAAATTCTTGGATACATTAATGTGTTTCTTCTGAACCTTGGACTTGCCAATTTTTTGTTCCTGCCAACACTCCCATTTTTGGCAGCATACTACTTTATGAGGAATAAATGGATCTTTGGAGATGCCTTCTGCAAGATCACAAGATTCAGCTTCAACTTGAATTTATACGGCAGCATCGGATTCCTCACCTGTATAAGTGTGTACAGGTACCTGGCTATTGTCCATCCAATGAGGGTGATGGGAAGAATAACCGTCACTCTCTCTGTAGCTATCTCAGTCGTGGTTTGGCTGTTGGTGAGTGTTCAAAGTCTTCCAGATATGTTCTACCCAAAAACCTCCGCAAACAACACTGATACAAATAAAACTGAAAAATGTCACCATACCACCTCTACAAAGTATGTCGAGAATTACCTGAAGTACAGTGTTGGCTGGACATTGACTGGGTTTGTTATGCCACTCCTTATTTTACTTGGCTGCTATGGACATGTGACTCTTGTTCTCTGCCGCAAAAATACCATTTATAACGTGGTGAAACAAAGAAGCTTAAGGTTGTTGTTCATCTTGATTTTGCTCTTCTCGGTTTGTTACATCCCCTACCATATTTTTAAGAACCTCAGCCTTTATTCAAGAGTTTTGATAAAACACGAGGATGCGTCCAAAATGGGATGAGGGAGTCTTCTGTGCTCATCAGATAAGTCGTGGTCTTGTGTGTCTGAATAGTGTTTTGAATCCCCTGGTTTACCTCCATGTCATGGATATTGCTGCTCAGCTCCAACAGCTGCTTCAGCGGTCTCGTCAGATGTTTAATCGCTTGTTTTTGTCAGAGTACAGCAGTGTACCCATGACACAAACTGTAAGCACAACAATATCTTAACAGTAATTACTGACTTTGACTTTGTCATTTACTGTTGAGTGTAAAGACTGCTTTATGTATTATACTGTCTATACTATTTTTTTCTAGATAACAGTTTTAGCACAAATAGATTTAAAAATGTATATAAAAAGCTTTGTCTCTGTGTTTGTTGTTCTTCTGTTGCCTTGCATCCCTGAGTACCTGAAATCCAGTAAAATGCATTTTTCTCTTTTGGTTTAAAACACATTGTCCCTTTTTTGTGATTGTATTCACTTGTAATAATGATATAATAATGTTGTATTTCTGAAGTAAATGTAACTTCATCCTTAAAAATTGCACTATTCAAATTTTTTACAGCAACACTTTTTTGTCACATTGAAAATATAAACAACCATGGAGACATGACTATACATGTGGCGTGGATTGGAGGCAAGACAACAGAAACCTAAAGACTAGACAAGAAAACTAAGATGACCTCAACAAATGTTAAACAGAGGAATAACTATAGTAACCAACACAAGGAACAGGTTCTTAACCTTATAATATTTAATAAACCCAAAGCAAAAGTCCAAACACAAATGCTGAGTCACAGACCCAGAACTATGACACTGTTAATTTAAGCATAGATTAATATTAATTTATTTCATGTTTAATTTGATTTTAATCACTGACACAGTTAGTAACCACTTTTCTGTAAATTTGTGTACAGCAAAATAATTTCCCATAAAAAACATTTGGGTCATGCTGGACTATTAAGCTTTTATAGCACTAGAACAGTATTGGTGGAAATTAATCAAAATTTTCTGTTGTTCCATGTCTACTTGAAGCCAGCTTAGCAGTGAACATGTGATTCATATTTGATATAAGTTACACAATATTTGGCTTTTAGTTTTCTTGGGAATTCTAATAATGTATAGTGTTTGAGATATACTGCTCTAAGCAAGCACACACACACACACACACACACACCAGATTCATTATTTTTTTTATTAGGTCATAACATATTTTTTGCAATTTTTAAAAATCCACTTTAAAGTCTACTGTATTGTGTTTTGTTGAGTTTAGTTGTGCTTTGTGCCGACGTGGGACAGTTTCCAATTTAGTTGTACTATTGTACTAAGTATGATTGTGCAATGACAACAAAGAGTTATCTTATCTTATCTAACAAAGTAATTAATAAATTTCCAAATATAATATTTTTTATTTATGTTTTTCTCTCCTTCTTTTTGAACTTGAAAATATGAAGAGGTTTAATTTAATATTTATTTTTAAAAAAAAAGTATTTAAATACTTCTCAGACTTCCCAACTTCCACATTTAAACTCCAACCAGAGGGAGACTTTAACCTTTTGTTTCAATCATAAAACTGCCCACCCAACCTGTCAACATACCTAAACCTAATATATTTCATTTCCTAAAATTTGAGTTACATGTGTCAATACTGACTACTAGCCTTTTAGACAAAGACAAGGACAAGGACATTCACTGTTGGTTTACTGTAAAAAGGGTTTAAAACCTCATGTTTATAGTAGATTATTTACTTTTAGAAATCACTTATGTCTTAAATTACATACACCAGGGTGTGTATGAAATTGTTGGTGTAGTGCATTTCAAGAATCACAGAATGATAAACAGCATTTGTGCTCAAACAAGGAAGAATTGCAGAGATTAAATCCATCTGTGCATGGGGCATAGTTTCTACATAACTACAGCTGCCAATCAAAGCTGTGATCATGATGTTGCACCCCAATTTTACAGCACAGGCGTGTAGTGTTATGACTATGACTACTACGTATATATATATATATATGCTAGCAGGCAAGCAATTGGCCGGCATAGTATACAGAAACATCTGTGCGAAGTATGACGTGTAAGTCCCAAGGTCAAAATGGGACACACCCCTTGGGGTGGTGGAGAACAACTGAGCTAGGATGCTGTGGGACTTCCAGATACAGACTGACAAACTGGTGATGGCTAACCAACCGAATATACAAAATATCAATTTTTTTGTACTAATTTTGACCATGGCCTTCATTTACAAAACTGCGTTACAGTCAGTTTTGTAAGCAGTTGATAATAAACCTTTACTTCAATGCAGAAATATTGAAAGTAAGAATTCATACATATAAGAGTGGACTAAACGTGAACCCTTTCCAGTAGTGAAACACTAACAAACTGTTTGTTGGTTTGTTTGCCTTTGGTTGTCTAACCAAGAGTAATCAGGGAAATTTTAGTGCCGAAACTTAACCAGTCAACATGAAACTAACCAGTCTCAAGAAAAAAAAAGTGAAACAAAATAAAAAACAGGGTGTGGACTACTGACTCCTAAAGCTGCACCTGACGCTACAGTTACAACTCCAACTCCTTTATGCAGGTCTCTGTAATTAGATTGTTATCTCTCACCAGTCACTGCTGTGTCACAGGTGAAGAAGTAATTATTCAATACTTTTAATTTTACATTACTCTTTGTAATATATATAATTCTGAAAAAGGTATTTCTACATAATGAGTACTTTTGGATCTGTATCTCCTTTTTAAAAAAAATAATTTTTTAACACTAGAGGGCTTTATAAACCTTAATCTTGGTCACTGCAAAACATGTATTGTGCATTACACTGTTAAAAGTTCCTCATTCAGTTTCAGTCATGGAATTTCATGGGCAGTCTGTTTCTTTTTCTTTTGCCTTCTCTTTCTCTTGCTCTCCCTCTCTTGCCTTTTGCTTTCTCTCTCCAGCCAGGTGGAGTTGTGTGCTGGATGCTGTTGCTGAGTCACTTGCCGGGGCAGCTTCTGTTTTTCACAGGCTTTAGCTATGACACTGGTTTCTCATTTCCTCATCAGTGAAAAGTATTTAAACCAATGTTTTTAGACCAACTTGTGCTTCCCTTTTGCTGCCAGATTGTTGTTGCATCAAGGGTTTTAATGTGGACTTTCATGTTCACAACTAGTTGCTTCATGCTCCGTTTAACCTTACTCTCTCAGTTTCCAATACGTCCTTCAGGGAAAGGTTGACTGAAACATCCTCTTTGCCAATCCTGCGTTGTTTGTCGACTTTCCAGAGTTCAAATCTGCTCCCGTTCAAAGCTCCTACTGCAAGCTAGTTACATAATACCAGCACCTGCTACCTGCCTGCCTATTTTGCACCACTCTCTTCCACTGTCCAGCCAGTCAGTCATACTTTAACAGTCTGTTGATAAAAATAATCAAGTAAGTTTTCAACTCTACTTTTGTCAGAAATTAGGATTAATTTTTGGAACACTCACCTTTGTCAGAATCAAGCTCCAATTTAAAATTAGCATCAAATATCATGGGCCCTTTCTGTACTGTCAATCAAAGATCTAGCCCAATCTTTAACACCCAAAGAGCAGTTTTGACCCGGTTTCCATGGAAAAGAAAAGACGGGGAGCGGCAAATACTTTTTGACACCTAAAATGAAGATAACACTGTATATATTGTGTTTTATTTTTTACCTTTACGCTTAGTATAAACAACTATAGTATGTTGGTTATGAAATCCGTGAAGTGCTACAGAGAAAATAAAATTTTATTTATGTAAGGAACACATTTTGAACATTTTCAACTCTTGAAAAAAAATAATAACAAAAAAGAAACACGCCGAGCTGAAAGTCTCTTTCAAATTAATTAAAAAGCTGAACTTAATTTATCCATGTAGCAAAAAAAAAGTGTCGTGAGCCGTCATCCTTACATCGCCTTTGGGCTTTCGGAGTGTGATTAGCAGAGCCTTGACCTGAATTTAAAAAATTAATTTGAAAAAAAGCACTATGTCACTAAACAATGAAAAATAAATATCTGCATAAATATTTATTTTACCTGGTTAATGGGACTTCTGCTCCTGAACCTCTGTGCACAGCGTTTGCAAATCGGGGCTGTATGAAGTCACTTTCATCTTTATGCAAGACTGTAACCCTTCATCTGTGAGGCATGAGCGGTGTTTGTTTTGAACATAGTTCATGGTGGAGAATAGCACATATGTATGTGGATCCGAAGATCTACAGGACTCCAAATGCATATTTCTTCATGTTTATGTAGGTGTCAGGGATCGCATTCCATATTTCAAACACGAGTTATTCTGGTCTTGGAAGGTTATCCACTCCTTCTTCTCACTCCATTTGTGATTCATCCATTTGTGAAGAGTGGCCTTCTGATGTGAAGTGTGACGCTTATTTTGAGCGACAAAAATTGTTTTAATATTTCAAGATCACAATAATCTTCCAATTTAGAACTGCAATTAAAAACAAACAACTAACACAAATAAAATACACTTCAACTAAATACTTATAATTTATTTTCCCAAGTCACGCGGAGCCACATAGGACGGCAAATAGGACACTCTCTTCCACACAGTGCACAAGAACCAATGCCTGGCAGGTTGATGGAGGACACCAGCCCCCCTGCTACATTCAAAGTTAAGAAAGTTTGGTTATCTTCCAAAGCTGTACCTCTAAAATCTCTGTTCAAGAAACTGGCTCCATGTTACATTGGTGCTTATGAGATAGAGACAGTAATGATTCCTTCCACTAATGCCAGGTTAAGCTTGTCTTGTTTAGTCATTTGTGCCCTCTAGCCGACCCCCCACCACCTGTCGTGGTTATGGTCCTATAGCATTAACCCTCAGACCTTCAATACCTTGAGGAGTGGGAAGGATATGGATCAGAGGAGCAGCCCTGAATTCCTCAGTGGCTCATCTTGGATCCATCTATTATCACTAAGTTCAACAGATCTTGTTAGATGAGTGAATCTTGGCGGTCGCAGGAGGTGACTGTTGTTGGTCCTCTGTTCCTCTGTGCTAACCTGTGTCTGTGTCTCCTTATGTCCAGCTTAACCCCATCTGGCTCAAGAACAAATTACTTACCTTTACAACTTACCTGAATCCATGGAACTGATCTTAACTTTCAAACCGTCGTCTGTAGTCTGATTCCTGCTCCTACTGCTCCTATGCTCTAACCAACGACCCCTCCCCAAAACAGACTCATTCACCTTATCAAGTGAGCAACAGTTTCTCAACACATTCTTGGTCACTGCTTGGTCACCAGAAAAGACACACCTGGAACTGTTGGATTAACTCCCCTCTCCTGTTCTCCTCTCCTTTGACCGGCATCTGTTCACAACAAATTCTGGTTGTGAACAATGAAGACTGAATCTTATAAAGCTGTCCTCCATTTTGCTTTAGCCTAAATGGCCCATGGCAGTGAGTACAGCTATTGTGCATGCTGTGATGGCAAGAATGATGGGAGTGATATTAGATGCCTTCAGGTAGATTACCAGATCCTGCTTCAGCTTGACTTTGTATGGCAGCATATATGGTCATGTGATTAAAAAAGTGGTTTCTTTAACCACTTTTTTATCACATGACCATATATGTGCTTTATAAACAAAACCGAGGAAATATAATTCTGCTAATTTCAGTTCTCTTTTGTTTAAAAGATGTAAAAATATGATTGTTTAATTCTATATTTACAGAAAATAAAAAGAATATTAGGGAGTTTAAAGATATTTCAGAAACACTATGTGTTCATATTTTAAATTGCCACCAGGGGGAGACTCTTACCTGCACTGTCCTTGCTCTGGTGTCACCCTGTTAACACACTTAAACCTGATATATATCACTATTCATCTGCACTTTTTATGCTGAATTATTCTCTCATAGAGAGCTGCGTGTAATACTAACTGCTAACTAAACTGCTAAACCAGACCATAGGACATTCACTGTTGGTTTGTTGTATGAAGATTTTAAAACATAATGTTTAGCAGCACTTTCTATTATGGCATATGACTAATTCCTCAATTTCATAAAAGGACATTTAATTGCAATTTTATGCCCTGATTTCACAGAAATTGCACTTTAATTGCATTTGCAATTTAATTTTGGAAGAATTACACCCTTAGCTGTACAGTACATCATATTATAAAGTGCTGCTGCTTAATTAATTTGAAAGCAAAAAATATCCACCGAGATATATTTTATATTTTCTTAGTACTTATCAAGTCATAGAATAAAACACTTCTTGTGAACAAGCAATTTAATCAGTTTTATTTTCATAGTGCCAAGTCATCGAAACGGTCACCTCAAGGTGCTTTATATTATAAGGTAAACACTACAATAATACAGACAAAACTCTAGCAATCAGATAACGCACTATGTGCATGAATTTGTTGAAAGGAAGAAACCTCGAGTAGAATCATGCAGCATTACTAAGGGAGGATTCAGGGTCATCTGATCCAGACCAAAATATATGCCTTGGCAAAAAGGAACATTTTAATCCTAATTTTATAGATACAGAGGGTGTCTGTCTCCCAAATCTAAACTGGGAGCTGTTCCACAGAAGAGGGGCCTGAAGACTTAAGGCTCTGCCTCTGTTTCTACTTTTATATACTCTAGGAACAACAAGTAAGCCCACAGCCTGGGAGCAAAGTGCTCTATTGGGGTGGTATGGCACTAGGTCGCAATATGTACATTATTTTGGTAACACCTCTCAAAGATTGAAGATTGTATGTGGCGTTCCTCAAGGTTCTATTTTGGGATCTAAACCTTTTAATTTATATATCAGGGATATCTGTGACGTATCAAAAAGGTTAAATTTCATTTTGTTTGCAGATGATACAAATTTTTATTGCTCAGGAGAGAATTTGAAAGATTTGGTTGAAATTATGGTTTTGGAGATGGAAATATTTTTTTAAAAATGGTTTGATGTAAACAAATTATCTTTGAATCTGACAAAAACGAAATTCATGATATTTGGTAATTGTGTAAAGGAGGAAGAAGTAATTTTGTCCATTAATGGAGCAGTGGCGTGTCTAGAAATTTTTTGTTGGGGGGGCCAGGTAGGGGCACAGATTTGGAGAAGGGTGGCAAATGTAATTGGCAGATAATGTTAAAAAAAAATTCTACCAACCGTTAACCATAATTCAATAACCCTATATACCTAATAACCGAATGCGCTTTTAACTCTTATTAGAATGAGATTTTAACCACTACAGTGCAAAGTTTTTAGATACTGCGTTGATAAAGTACAAGAGATACAATCAGTGCTTTGTCAGTGTTTATTCAGCATTCAAGGACAGCAATATTTGCATAGTATTTTTACTGACATATAGTGCACATATGTTTTGGGCAAAAACATTTTTGAATATTAAAATATGAACAT
>VUQG01031367.1:0-10398 GCA_015106755.1 Etia nguti | reverse complement strand
GACTTGTAGAAAATCCTTAGCATGGTCCGGCAGATGTTGAAGGACCTCAGTCGCCTCAAAAAATAGAGACGACTCTGGCCCTTCCTGTAAAGTGCTGTGGTGTTTTTAGCCCAGTCCAGTTTATTGTCAATGTATACTCCAAGGTATTTATAGTAATCCACAATGTCCACATTGACCACCTGGATTGAAACAGGGGTCAATTGTTTCCTGGTCTTCCTGAAGTCCACGATCAATTCCTTTGTCTTTGCCACGTTGAGCTGCAGATGATTCTGCTCACACCATACCCATACCGGCTTCGCTTCATTGGCTCCATTGGCTCATTGGCTCCCTGTTAAATCCAGAATCAAATTTAAAATTCTTCTCCTCACATACAAGGTCTTGAATAATCAGGCTCCATCTTATCTTAATGACCTTATAGTACCATATCACCCCATTAGAGCACTTCGCTCTCACACTGCAGGCTTACTTGTTGTTCCTAGAGTATTTAAAAGTAGAATGGGAGGCAAGCCTTCAGCTTTCAGGCCCCTCTTCTGTGGAACCAGCTTCCAGTTTGGAGACAGACACTATCTCTACTTTTAAGATTAGGCTTAAACCTTTCATTTTTTGCTAAAGCATATAGTTAGGGCTGGATCAGGTGACCCTGAATCCTCCCTTAGTTATGCTGCAATTGGTCTAGGCTGCCGGGGGATTCCCATGATACACTGGGTGTTTCTTCTTCAGTCACCTTTTTTAATCTCTATGCCTTTATACACCTCTCTGCATTTAATCATTAGTATAATCAATCTCTGTCTCTCTTCCACAGGATGTCCTTGTTCTGTCTTCCTCCCCTCACCCCCAGCCAGTTACAGCAGATGGCCGCCCCTCTCTGAGCCTGGTTCAGCCAGATGTTACTTTCTGTTAAAAGGGAGTTTTTCCTTCCTACTGTCGCCAAGTGTTTGCTCATAGAGGGTCATCTGATTAGTGGATTTTTCTCTCTAATATTGGTTTTTATCACTTTGTTATGCTATAGACAAGTTCTCATTATAGCATAAAAATGAACATACCATGAGTAATCCACATTTACAGAACAGACTTAATCCATTATTCAGCACAACAGAATGACTGAGCCCTCAAACTGAGCAGGAAAGTGTTTACAGTGCTCAAGTCAGAAAACCATTTTCTCATACACTTCTGTGGGACAGGAAATCTCTTTGCAGCTATAGCTATCTCCATCTGGTGGCCATCAGATAGAGTTCAGATTTTAAACATTTCTGCACTAGCTTCTTTTTTTCTGACCTGCAAGCTATGTCCATGTTTTATACTGTCTATTGCTGTCTCACATTCCCCAGTCAGGCACATCCAGAGCAGCCTTTAGAGCTACTGGGTCCTACCTAGGTCCTTAGCGCTGTCATCATTCCAAGTGGATGCGTGCATGACAGAATAAGTGTTGCTAAGTGTTGTTCTTGTATTTCCCTTTATGTTGTGTAATGTAATTGCAGAAAATCTGCATACAATGTTAATAGCTACAGTTGTGTGAAGTCTACATGTGCTACAACATTAAGGTAGAAAGCTAGACTGCATGTTGAAGCCATGAGGTATCTCTGCAAAGGTCATTCTTTTTTTGTTTTAAATTGTACTTTTCTAGTAGATTCAGTACCTATGACCACACAATTCATTTCAAAACTACATTGTTTGCCTTGGATTTGTAATTATTTATTGGATATAGTAAACACAATGTTTATTAACAGGATGATCAATGTCATCAAGTTTTATTTTGCTGTGTAGTTAATTTCCACTTATTCCTATGAGCCTACATTATGGTTTCTGCAATCCATGCTGAAACCTGCTCTTTGCAGTTCATTACAATGGTCTTCCTATGGTGGTCACTGTTGCCTGAGTGAGCATATGTCAGTGTGTGACTTAAAATAGTAAACATTCAGGAGGGGAAAAAAAGCCACAGATTTCCGTGCCACCCCAAAATGAATACTGTTCTTACCAATATAAAAATTGTTTGGTTCCATAACTGCTCCCACAAGGCAGCTGTTTATGTTACATAACTGCACACTTCACTAGTTTGTCATCATTATTGTAGCCATATTGTTTTTCCTTGCTGGCAGTTTAAATATTATATAATATTTATATATTGCAGTTTTGCATTTTCAAATTGCACAAAAGTATTACAATACAGGTCCAGCTTTACTGTAGTAAATTTGATTTCTTATGTGCCAGTATATGCTTGACATGAATTCTACTGGGATTTCTCTGGTATTCAATGGAGCAGTTTATGTATTTTTATTTTCGGTTGATCTAAGAGCTGTTTATACTTCCTATTCACATGCGGTCCTCTTCTTTAAAAACATAGTCCCAATTATATTTTCTCACTTTAAAGAAATATCTTACCATTTAACAATGGACAAGGTCCTCACAAGGCAGGTGGGGTGGTAGAGGTGTGATGGTTTTCATCCAAGACGCTAGGGTAGACAACAAAACTACTCGGTTAGGTTCAGGGACACATCGTGCTGAAATAGACTCACAACATCAGCCATGCCAACATCCCACCACAGTATTTCAGTCAGGTCGAGGTCCGGACTTTTACTGGGCCATTGGAACATCTTGATTCTTTTCTTTTTCAGTCGTTCTCTTTTAGATTTTCTGTTGTGCTTGGGATCATTGTCCTGTTCCATGACTGAATTTTGGCTACACTTTAGCTGTCAGAAAGATGGCCTCACATTTGGCTCTAGAATACTTTTGTATACAGAGGAGTGCATAGTCACTTCAATGACTGCAAGGTGTCCAGGTCCTGTAGCTCCAAAGTCCAAATCATCATCCCTCCACCACCGTGCTTGACAGTTGATATGAGGTGTCTGTGTTTGGGTGTGTGTATCATGGCCAATGTCACTACTTTGGTCGTGTCTGTCCACAGGTCATTGTTCAAACACTCTCGTTGTTTGTTCAGATCTAATTTTGCAAACCTTTGCTGAACTGCAATGTTCTTTTAGACAGAAGATGCTTTGTTTTGGTAATCCTTCCAAACAAGTCTTAATTGTTTAGTCTATTTCGAACTGTGTTGTCATGAACTTTCACATTTAAAATTTAGGATTGCATAGAGTCCTGAGAAAACTTCCTTTTTCCAAATACTGTATGTGTTTTATTGGAATCAATACCAAAGCAGCAACATAAATAGCAAACACTTAATCCAGGACAAAATAAGCACATACTTGAAAATGCAGTTTAGTTCTATGGGAATGATGGCGAGGGCAGAGTAGGAAGATTATTGTCCGCTGGTAAAGATGGACTTAAGTTATGCAGGTCTCGGAATACGGAATAAGGATCTGGCTTTTTGGATGGGATTCAAAGATCCCATATTCATGTTTCATTGGGTCAAAGCTGTTTTGTATTGTTCAGATGTTGTGGCTGATCTGCATAAACCTCATTTAAACACAGCTTTGTTGTCCTAACCCTGAATATGCCAAACAGTTTAAACATGTCATACATTCCATATACCATAGTAGTCATGACCACAAACTGCCTGCAACCAACAGAAAGAGAATTTTCAGTGCCATTGCATGCAGAGTACAATGGACCATTTAGGTCACTGGCTCTTTTGTAACAAGCCAGTCTATTGCAGGGGCATCCAGAAGGATAATGAAATTCTATCCTTACCTCCAGTCTGCGACGTATTCTCACCTTCCACATCTATCTAGAGAATACACACAAAGTTTAAAAGATGTTATTATTTCATCAAAAAATGAAAAAAAATCTCAGCAGATTTTTTTTGTTTTGTTTTTTGTAAATTACCTTTTAGAAATACAAACTGTACATATGTGACTTCAGGTCTGTCGCTGTGTCTGAATGCTGTTATGAAGAAAAGTCATAATGTAGTTTTCACTGGAATGGTTTCTGTGGCTGCAGTGGTTTGGCACTTTCGAGGGAAGTAATACTTGGTGTAGGGGAATCTATCAAACCAACTAAATGTGACACATTGAGCTCAGAGAGAGTTATCGCTTCTTCATCTGTGGGACTTTTCCTTCTCTGCTGCTTTGCTGAGTCAGCTTCTTTATCATCTCTAGACCAGTAAAACCAGTGACCCGGCAAGAATCGCGTGTACAGTACACTGGAAATCAAATGCAGACACAACCACATACGAAACGCAGCAGTTTGGTGTTAGTGTTTTTGATAAAGAGCCAAGTGTCTGTCTGACAAATGAAGAAAAAAAATAGTCCAAGCAACATGATAATCAAAAACCAAGCAATGGGCACTTGGTATGCAGGGAGGATGCCCTTGATACCAACTACTCAGATACTGATGTCTGGTCAAAACATCTCAAAGCACTGGCTATCCTTTTAGGACTGCTTTTTAAGAGTCATCCAATACTTCTCTGATAAACATCTTTGTGCCTGTGCAAAGCTCCTGTTTATACACCGTGTGAAAGCTAACATCAGCTGAAACAGTTAAGACATGCACAGGACTGTCTTGCACCGTTACGTTGCTGTATGTAATGCAGGTCATATACTATCTTGTGCAACAACTGGGAGACTAATGTGTTTAATTTATTTATTTAATGACATAATAGCCACTGTGATTTTTTTCTTCTTCCTTTTTTTGCATGAAAGGCATACGTTGATGATGTTATTTATGAAAAACCGAGTCTTCAATGGTGATAAATTCCTCTGTCTGATAGCTGTGTGTTCTTTCGTCTAACAGACAGTTAGGAGGGTTAAACGCCAAATGAAGTGCGTCATGCTAATGTTAACCTGATTAATTAATTAACTGATCGATATGTATTGTGTTTGCATAAAGAAAGTGAAAAGGGGCCACTTTAGCTTGAGTGAAGCGTATTGAACACATAATAGATGTAAGATGTAATATGCAGTTTAAGAGATGGATGGCAAATAAATGCTATAATTCTACATACAAAGGTTCCCGTGAGTCTGTTTCCTGTGGGTATGACACTTTAACGAACTCATCGGGCTGATTTGTATTTTTGAAGAACAAAAGGTTTGGTGGAAAGTAAAACATAAAACCTCCCTGCTCTGTGCTTAACACTAATACTAGATATGAATCATAAAGCTCTGCTGTGTTGATAACCAGAAGCAACAACCTCTTCACTCTCTCTCACTCGCACACAGACCATCTGTGTGATGTGCAGCCGTGGAGCTGGAACAGGCCGGACTGTCAGCAGGGTGTGTGATGGCTTACACACCTAGCCAAGTCATCCGTCGTTCCCCCCAGAGAAGGTTAAAGGGAGTGCTCTTTTGTCTGTAAGTCTGTTGGATGCACTTGCAGCACACCCAGCCCACTGCTGGAGGAGACCACAGTTCCTGCAGGGAAGAGGAGAACTGCACTTCAACTTTGAACTTTCTAGCTGGCTTCTGTGGAGCTGCTACCTCTCTTCTAAGTCAGGGAGGTAATCCTAAGTTCCAACATCAGCATATCTTACCGCTACCCATATGCTTCATCTTTGCTTTCCTCTGAATGAATGTTGAATTATTTAGCATGATATGGTGAAAGGGTGGGAATACAGTGAGGGCTGTTCCTTTTCAGGGATTCCGGACATGCCAGTGAGCAGTGGGGTGATATCTGACATTGGAAAAATCCTGTGTAATTTGTCAAAGCTGACACTGCAAAGAGGCCTTACCTGAAACACAGAAACCATTAAGCCCTTGGCAAAACAGAGAAACTCCCACTGAGATCAGATTCTTTCCTAAAACCAGTATTGTTTTAAATCAGCTTGGAAATCTTGGGTGGGAAGAGAGAGTGAGTAAGGACACTCTCAGAAGGGAAGCGATTTTCAGTCTTCATCCCGCACCCTCCTGCCCCACCCCTCATGTGAAAGGCAAACAAACTGTCCGGAGTTACGGTAGCGCTGTTAGGTAACCATAGGAATAGCGCAGTAATCAAATCTGGCTGTATATCTTTAATCACCACTTTATATACAGTTGCAGGAAAAACATTGTAAACCCTTTGGAATTTTTTATACAGGTAATAAGTTTTTGAAACACATCCTTTTCCCTCTGTACGCCAACACAGTGGATGAAGCAATCAAGATTAGATTGAAGTGATGACTAATTCAAGGGGTAAGTATTGCACTAACTAGCCAGTTTTATACACAGGTCAGAGACCATTTTGGACAATTAACTGACAAGTAAATTGAGATGATTGATATTCTGTAATGATCATGATCTAAATCCAACAGAGCATTTTTGTTCAGTTATAGATGAACAAGCACCAAATGCAGTCCTAGCAGAGCATCTCAAGGGAAGAAATGAAGCATTTGTTGATCTCCATGACTGACAAAGTATAAACAATATATAGTTAGGTTCATAAATATACATATGAACCTAACTGTTTTTGCGCCTGTTGAATAAACAAAAATACTGTGTTAAAAAAGTGAATTTTAGAGTTTCTTAAATGCTGATGTAGGTGGAGCGAGGCTAGATGTTTCCCCTACTTGTAGTTTTATGGTAAGCTCTGCTAACTCATGGCTGTAGCTTCATATTCTCAGATATGACAGTGGTGCTAATCTAATATAATATTCTAATTGTTACAAAAATGGTAAAAGTGCATTTGAAAGGGAAAATTATTCCTTTAAACTGTGTAAAGACCAACTGAAATCGGAGAAGAATCTAGCTGTGAGGTGGTGATGGGGTGGTAATGTTCTTAGCACACACATGAGAGCGGTATCCATTTCCAAAAGTGCTGAACTACTCAGAAACAGATGTTACTGTGGCAGTTAACCCTCTGCTTCCTGGGATTGTGGCCTACAGAATGCAGTTTATACTTGTACCAATATGGTAAGCTTTTACTGTTAAATATAGGTCAAAATAAACCATTGACGTGCTTAGCTGGTAACTAAGTGCCAGTCTGTTTGAGTTTACTTTGATACTGTTGCTTAGTAGCAACCACACTTCATGGGTTCCCAGGCCTATTACAGCATTTGCATGGACAGTGGAGAGCATATTCTCACAGACAGAAAGCAAGCATGTGTGTAAATGACGTTCCTCTGGAGAAAGTCTTTCAAACATGCGCCAAGATCAATTTCCATCAAAGGTCCACGGGGGATAGTATCCCACCATCTCCAAGAGGTGAGTCAAGTGTATTTTGGAGGCAAACCCACTAAGAGGCAAATGTTTAATCTGCAATAGCAGACATTACACAGTCCCCATGTCAAGTTTACCAAAAGGTTTTCAAGGTCCCGTCGCCCAGAGATCAAAGCGAAGTGAAGGTTTTGTTATTTCAAGATCCGTACTCCACAATTAAACGTTTTTATATGGGTAACATTGCATCAATTTGACTACTATTCTGGCAATGCGTGTTTTCTTTTTTAGTTAGTCCAAGATGGACTCGTTCTTTTCCAGACAACCTAAATAATCCAAAATCATATTTTAGTAAATAAATGACTGCTTAATATTTTAATCATGTTATTAATCTGTTCTAACACTGCAGTTCTTTCCCTGAGTTCATTTTCCTTTAGTCATCATGCATACGAATGTATCCTTCAGTTCATTTGTTGTAAATCTGCGTGTGATGGTCTTCCATCACATGACCCTGAAGAAAATAATGTTTTTCCTTTTTTATCTTTACTGGGATCTTGTGCTAATCATCCTGAGACATCTGCGTACATGCTTGCTCATGCTCCCTTTATGCCTCTATGTCCATAAAATATTTAGAGAACTCAGCTTGAACTTTGACCCAGAAAACTAAACACTGAGCAGAGCAGAGTTGTTCTGAGGTTGAATGGCACAGCTGAACATTTGATAACAGCCCTAGGAGCTCTGTGGAAGCCTGTGAGTGGGCGGTGGCTCTGTTTCCTCTTCTTCCTCTGCTCATCTACATCCTCTCCCACCATGAGGTCAGAAGCATGTCAGGAAGCCGTGACTGTGTTAAATATCACGAGTATTGGACACAGCAGATCAACTCTGTCTTCATTAGCAAATTTATTTTGATTGCCACACCTAGACGTTGCTATGCTAGCTTGCCAGCCCCTCGATCTAATATGGTTATTAGTGAGCTTCAGAAGTGCTGGTAGGTGGATTAGCTGATAGGATTGTACCTTCATGACTATATGAAAATACCATAGGATGCAGAGAGAGGGGTAGGATACCATCTTCACAAAGCTTTGCATAATTTAATTGAATCACAGTGCATTCCACGTGAAGTGAAATGATTGCTTCAAAGATGGGGAACGGGTCAAAGGCCACTCAGTCAGCTGACGCTTTAAAAGCAACTTTGGTGCATTAAGACAGAGAAAAAACACACTAATGAGACGAGTCCGTCTGCAGTCACGTGGGGTCAAGTTGGCAATTCCATACAGTACAATATATTTGTTATAACATGGTAAATAACTGTGGGAAAATAACTAGGGGAAAACTTCAAATCTGTTGCAGTCTTCATACACGGAAATTAATATCAACAACATGCATTCAACGATTTAAAAACAGAAACTCATCCACAAATAGTGATGTAGTTGTTGTAGGACGTCGATTTAACAGCAAAATGACAAGCATTTGGTACCTTGCTTTGATAAAGGAACGTAACCAGAAAACAACCCGTTGAGTCGAGTGCCTTGATGCAAAGAGACACACCACAGACAAGTAGCACTCAAAGGCACACACTGACTCCAGCTGACTGGAACGTGTTGGCATCTGTCTGTGTTTATAAATTCGATGGTGATTATATGCAAACCTTTACAAATCAGTGTGAGAGTGAATATAGTCAGTCTGACTTGGTGTTTTGCCTTCTGGGCAAACAGCTGGTCACCACAGCTACTTCCAATCAGTCACCAAATGGGAAAAAATTTGAGGCAATCATAATTTTTACTAGTCACAAAGAGGTTACTGTTGTTGTTTTGTTTCTTATTGGCTGTATTTGGTACACTCAAAAAAATGAAATTTTGTGGTTGTTACATGTACAAGATTCAAACTTGTAATTTGAACTAAATAATTTCATGTTTCTATGGTGAACGTAATTAAATCATGTAGCATCTGCAATGAAATTCAGCAAGTTATTTGTTCTTGTTGAGATGACATGATACAATCTAGTAAGAGTGGTTAGTTGCCTGGACTCACGAAATTCACAAGATCACATTAGATGTCAAACTGCAGGAAAATCGCTGGAGTTTTAAGAGGCAGACAACTACACCCACACCACGTGTATGCTATCGCTATTTATTGTGGTTTAACCTGTCAAGGACAAAAACGTACAGAATATTCGGCATCAAGCCTTGTAATCATAGCTTTCCCAGTTTTGTTAAGCCTGGATTGACAGCTTGGTGGCGTGATGGTTAGTGCTGTTGACTCACAGCAAGAAGGACCTGGGTTCAAATCCTCTGTCTGGTTTGCAGTGTGTAATTAGAGTTGGTGATTCTAAATTCTCACAGGAAACATCAGGCACTGGGACACTGTCCGAAACAGATTCTTCAATCTTAAGGTCTTCAGACTTCAGACTGGCTGCAGTTTCAGCAAAAGGTTCCACACAGGGAACATCAGGCACTGGGACACTGTCCGAAAGGTCTTCAGCTGGTGAAACATTGGTCATTGAGAGACTGTCAGAAGGACGTTCTTCATTCGAAAGAACATCAAGTATTTGTAGATCTTTAAAAGGAGGTCCTTCACTGGGAAAACTATCGGACATTGTCATACTTTCAAATGGAAGTTCTTCATTTGACATGTTTTCTTAGATACTGATATTTAGAGAGGCCACACTCGTCATGGTTTACAGGAGTTCAGGAGTGAATGATGACATTAGAGTCTGTCTCCTGTCTCTGGACTGGTTGTTTGCTGCTGTATGAGTTCGGCAGCAGTAGGCGAACCCACAGCTGGGAGCGGTTCCCTAGTGGATGAAAGGATCGTACTTCAGGTTCAATATTATAGTTACGTTCATCCTGGTCTGAACCTCAGGCAAGAACTGGTCAGAAGAACTGACTTCACTTTTGAAAATTCAATACTAGTTCCACATTATGAAAAGTAACCCCAAAAAGTCTACAAAGGTTGTTTTCTGTCAACAAAAGCAAAATTTGATTGAAGAGATTTTTGTAACTTCACTTCTCCAAAAAGCAAATAGAGATTAAACAAAGACTTATTGAACGATCGTCAGAATTACCAGAGCTACCGTAGCTCGGTTTATACACTTGAATTAGGAGGGACAAGAAAACTCTGTTGACACTATTGACTGCAATCTGCAATCTACTGACATCTAACGGTGAGATTTTACACACTGTAACTTTAATGATTTTTGAAAATAAGCCAGGAACTGCTTTGCTTCAGTCTGAGCCTGTTCAGTCAGCACACACAGTCTGTGTAATATAATTTTATCACCAGAAATAACAAAAATATTTCCATAATTAACAAACTTCATATTGTGTGATGACAGTAAGATATCTGCAGGGATGTCTCATGTGCTCACTGCAGTTAAAGTAGT
>VUQG01031366.1:2500-13690 GCA_015106755.1 Etia nguti | reverse complement strand
TTCCTTCTCTCACCCCAAATGGTCGCAGAAGAACGGCCGCTCCTCCCTGAGCCTGGTTCTGCCGGAGGTTTGAGGGCAGGGATAGCTCAGTAGGTAGAGTGGTTGCCCCATGATCGGAAGGTCGGGGGTTCGACCCCACTGAACGGCTACCCTGAGGTACCCCTGAGCAAGGTACCGTCCCTACACACTGCTCCCCGGGCGCTGCATTGGTGGCTGCCCACTGCTTCACTGGGTGAATGGGTTAAATGCAGAGGACTAATTTTCCTACGGGGACTAACACATACACATTATTATTATTATTATTATTATTATTACATGTTAACTGCCATGTAAATATATGGTCGAATGCATACAATATTTTAAATGGATTGACGGTGTCTGTCCGTTTGTGAGATATTGTGATGCAACTGAGCACTGAAGTTGTAGTACTTAGCGGTTGCTGCAACGTATGCTGAAAATACCAGACCACATCACCAGTGGTAAGAAAGTGCCATTACTAGCCATTACTTTGTGGTTTGCACATCCTGGCTTCCTAATTATTCTTTTATACCTACAAGACTGATATGAGCCTCATAGAACATCAAAAAAAAGATAGTTAGTTCTCTCAAGTCCACTTTAAGGCTCTTTTCTGAGCTATATAGTAATCTCCTACACCCTTCCAGAGAGTAACAGCAAGTCCACATAAAACAGGGAAGTCATCACTGACAGTGGTCATGAGACTGATTAAGGTAGAGATGACATAAATGGCATGAAATGGAGGAACTGAGGTGGAGGTGTGTTGCAAAGTGGCAACAACAACAATGCCTGCTGAACCAACTTAAATCGGACATTTCAGATCAGACTGGCCAGGAGGATGTGCAGAAGGTGGCGAGCTATTGTTCTGGGATTTCTGTCTGAGCTTCACCCTGTGGCTAACCTAGACTAATATGATCCCTGATCTGTTGATAGTTGGTTATTTAAAAAGAATATGCAGATGAATAGAAACGGGACTTGAGTTTAATGTTGACGCTGTTCATCATCTACTTGTTGTCTATATGAATTGATGTTTGCTAGCACATTCACTATGACAAGTGACTGATACTAGTAGCTGGTTCCACAATTTAAAATTTTTTTTTTTTTTGCTGGTGCCCCTTCAGGTCCTCCTTCAAGAGCAGAACCTTGGAATACACTACAAGTTCAACGTCCCCATTCAGCGCACAGGGAGTGGTGATAACGAGGTGGGCTTCTCCTGGCACCACCTGCCCTGGTCTGAATGCTCAGCTACCTGTGCCGGAGGCAAGTCCACCCCGTAATCTTTGATGGCAGACTTTTTGTCTGTGCTAGTACCATTGCAACTACCTTGTGCTTTTTATGTTCTCTGCTTGGCCTCTGTGAAATGTAAAACTAGTGTCAAAGAGCTCCAGGGTGCTCCGTTTAACCTTTTAAATATTTATTTACTTATGTTTTTCTTTAGCTTAAGTACATTTATTATATTAAATTAGATCATAGCTCCTCTCTTTTAATGCTCACAGCATGGTGGAAAATAGTTCAATTTTTGCATCTGTAATGGTTCCAAATGCATTTTTTTTATTTATTATATTTTGTAAAATACTATTAAGCATAGATTGGCACAAAGCATGTAAAGTAATATAAGAGACTGTGTTATTAAACTCTGGAGAAAAGATTAATGTCTGACCTTCTACTGAGCTATGATGGCCAGTTGCCTTTTTAGCACTCCAAGCATTTTGGTGCTAAATACCATAACATGCTGTGGGTGTTTACATTCTCTTTAAATATTTCTAACCATTTTCAAATGTTTAAAACTTAATATCTTGTGTGTTATTCTGTAAATCTTCCCCAACCAATATTTCCACAAATGCTGAAGAACACTGTGCAGAAACCCAGTATCATAATTTGAGAATGGTTTGCCAGAATCATTACCCTGGAGATCCAGCCCTCTAATAAATTCAGTATGTATATTTTAAATAATATAGCCAAAGTAATGAATATAGCGCAAATTCTGTGAATGAGCTGCTCTGCATAGCTTCTGGTTTACCAGTGATGGGGTAGAGATGCAGCTGCTCTTCCCAGTCGCCTGTCCTACAAACATTCAGAATCTGAAACCACAGTGAAATGTTGACTATGGCCTTAAGAATGACTAAACCAAACCTTTTAGTCCAAAAGCCATGGGTTTCATATAACAATAAATAGTGTTTCTTCCCAGTTGTCAAGCGTGGCCTGGAAGGGTTTGTAATATTTTGTAAAAGCATGACTGAATAAGCATGTGGGTTCTTCTGAGGAAGGATTTCCAAGTCCAGACCAGAAAACTATTCCTTAGATGGGGAAGTACCCATGGCTTTCCAGCATCATAAACATGCCTTTGCATTGTTGATCCAAATGATCTAATTTGTGTCTACTGTGTGTGTCTGACCGTGCAGAGCTTTAAATCAGTAAAATGTTATTTAATCATGCACCTATTCAATAGAGCTAGCTCAGCTAATCATAAAGTATTGTTCAATATATCACCACAGTGAAAAAAATCAGTGAAAACCACCTTTTGACAGTCTTTCAAGTGAAACTATTCTACTATTCCTCTAAACTGTATTTCACTTAAAGCACAGATGTGTGGATTTTCTATACTACACACACGCACGCACGCACGCATCCATATCTCATTACATCTGCCAGACAAGTCTGCTGTGGGATATGTCCCAGGAGGGTCCAAACAGACCCCTTCCTGGTTGGTACGCATGCACGCGCACACACAAAACACATGCAGGCGTGCACACACAGTGGGAGGTGTGACACCGATACGGTAGCCCTTACTCTTTCTGGCAGAAGCCAAGGTAAAGAGCTCTCTGCTCTGTAAAAGTGATTTGCCAACATATCCTGCAAAGAATCGCGAATTTACATGTCTGGATTCACTACAGAATGAAAATGATCCCATCTCCGCTCTTAACACGGTGCACGACACGATGGCCAGCAGGCTTCTGTGTCTGTGAAGGCCTTTTAATGTGCCAGATCAGCTGAGCTCCGTGCCGCACTATTGATCAGTGTTTTCTCTGCAGGTTCTCAGAAGCAGGAGTTAGTCTGTAAAAGGCTGGATGACAACTCAGTGGTACAGAACAACTACTGTGACCCAGACAGCAAACCTCCAGAAAACCAGAGAGACTGCAATACTGAGCCGTGTCCTCCAGAGTACGTAATGCTCAACCATGAGTCTTCTCTTAATGAGATGATTACTTTTGTAAAATCTGTAAAATGACTGAAATTAGAGAAAAATGATGAACACAGTGAGTGTTACAGGGACCAAGTAGAAGGTAACTTCTCTAAATTGCTTATTTTGTCTCAGAATCACAGTACAGTGATAGAAATTCAGAGAAAAGTTGTTACACTTAATAAAATTCCTTCTATTTTCATCTGCTTATCAGGGTTTGGGTCATGAGCCCAGCAGTGGCTCTAGCATAACTATAGAAACTTCCTTCTCACCTGCTACCCCCTGCAGCATATTTAGGTTGTTAATGCTCTGAAACAAGAGATGTCTGACACAGATGCCCTTACTCCCTCACCTGGCTCCTTTAAATGCTTTTGAAGAATTCTGTTTCTCCTGCTTGTGTCTTATTCTGTCAGAAGGTAAATTGTAAATCTACAGCTTAGACCTTAGGCTTAGCTCCTATCATCATAACAGATAGTTGCAGAGCTGCACTGATCCACCCATCAGTCTTCCACTAAGTTGTTCCTCACAAAATTTCCTGCAAGAAACTTGAAACCAAAGGAAAAAAAATTGTAAATATTTTCTTGATTTACAGTGTTGTTTCAGCATTAGGTGCTTCACTCCAACTAGGCTGCTTGGTATATTTGATGCAGTATGTTTTTTATATGTGGAAAGAAACCAGTAAAACCAGTAAATGTAATATTTCATATATAAGGAAGTGAGAGTTTAGAAAAGTAATTATTGATCCTGAATTGGGTGGAACAGTTTGTTACGGTATGCAACTTGTAAACAAAGACATAGGTAATGCAAAACGTGAAAACCAGGCTAAAGTCCAAAGTGTGAATTTTTTACTCTTATATTTCCTAAAACTACTAAATTGACATGCAAAAACAAATTATTTTATCTATCTGTTTATTTTCTAAAAATCTTTAATGAAAGATGTCAAATTGCGTATGTTCTTTGAATTACTGTGCTTTAGTAACAATGCAGAGAGATAAATACTCATTCATAAAAATAACAATTGTAATTATAATGTTATAACTGAAATTAGTTGCATAATTTGTTAATTAAGAATGCAAGGGATGTTGACCATGGAGCTGCCAGGCATGAGGAAAAGAGGAAGATGACAATGATGGTGTATGTATGTAGTGTGAGAGGATATGGAGTGGCCTAGTTGGACAGAAGATGATGTTGTGAGGACAGTGAAAAAGTGAGATGGAGGTGGATGATCAACGGTGGCCTGTAGCCAAAAAAACAAGAAGAAATATTGGAAGATTGCAAACACTGTAAATATTGGGACGTTGAGTTCTTGATTGTGCCATTGCTTGGCTGTTTTTGTGCGCAGTTTGGTCTCTGTCCTTGGCTTTTCCCACGCTAGATCGCATATTAGCATTCAAGTTAACTCATCTCCGGTGCTTATTCTAATTCTTCATTCTGTGTTTAGTGGTGACTTGAAGGAAATTCTTCCCCGGATATAAATTTTGTTGATTGTAAAGTTGCTTACGGCCGACTTATGCTGGTCATGATGTGAAACAAATGCGAATGGAGTGCATAAAATATGTATAGATGTTAATCGCTGTATGTGTGACGATGTTCATGCAACGTCAAGTATGTATTTGCTTACCTTTAGCTCTGTTTTCGGTCTCATCCCACTGCTAAATGCTTCGTTATGTGATCAACTAGTTGGTAACTGTGTTTCATTTTTTTTAAATTTATTTATTTTTTGTGAAAAACACCTGGACACAAAAATCATGCGAGCAGAAGGAATTTAAAAAAAAAACTGGAGCACTAGCCAAAACATTTTGCTGAAACATGTAGGGGCATCATGGTGGCGTGGCGGTTGGCACTGTTGCCTCACAGAAGGAAGGATGAATGGGTCTGCATGGGTTCTCTCTGGGTACTCCAGCTTATCCAAAGACATGCACTTAGCAGGGTTAGGTTAATTGGTGATATGAATGTGAGTTTGAATGGTTGTCAGTCTCTCTGTGTTAGGCTTTAACAGACTGGCCACCTGTCCAGGGCGTACCCCGGCTTTTGCCCTATGGCAGCTGCGATAGGTTCCATCCTGGATGGATGGATGCTATAATGCTTTTTTGACAAGGTAGTTCTCTGTAGGTTCATCATTTTGGTATGATGAGGATCTTTTGCATTACATACTAACATTTAATGCATTGTTAATATAAAAACATAATGAAAACACAGAGTATAGCAGCCTAAGTTAATGTTTTCAAAAGAAAAAGCCTCCATAAAAATGAGACTGACTCATGATATTAATTCGCCTTCAATGAGCCCTAGTTGTAAAATGTGTTTGGAAGAAAATAATAAAATAAAATGGCAGTGATTTATAACTTCATATGTTAACTATTTTCAATATCAGCTTCATGCCAGAAATAAGAGCTCTGAAAATGACCACCTGTGTTTGATTGTTTTGGCATCCTTACCAATCCTCGAGGGGCAACACACACGTATACAGGTGGAATATGAACTTGTGTTTGGTGGCCAAATGTCTGTAAATCCCTTCGCTGTAGCTGGAAGAATGGCCAGACTCACTTCAATAATGTCTGGAAAAAGAGGGATTAAATGCATCAGGTTAATTAGTTTCAGACTAGCTGACAATTATTTGTATATGAGAGGGAGCGCCGGTGTCTTTCAGCTGGGTGTCAGCCAAAAAAACTGATAGTATTGTAAATCTACTGTATCAGCGGTAATTTGTTTTCATATGTTCAGACTGCAGTCTTGGGTAATTTATTTTCACATCTGTATTCAGTGGACGCAGACTTGTGGTATCGCATTTATTTTGATTAGTACTAGAAGGCCGTGGCAGTTCTTGTGTTTGTATATGTGTGTGTGTCGAGTTAGAGCGCTCACACGGCGTTTGTGTTTGTTAGGAAGGCAAACACTCCTTCTGCAGCGTCAGGAAAGGCCGACTAAAGGAGACCATGTAAACACAATTGTTTTAGAATAGCCCAGGGTTTTATGGGCACTGGTAATGAAAGCTAACACAGATGTTTGAACATGTCGTTAATTCTGTATACATTCCTTTAGATGATGTAATATCTCACAGGCTGGATGTGTTTGGAGGACTGTTGTCTGTGCAGTTTTATGATATTAATTCTAAAGTCTGGAGGGGGTTGAATATGACTGGGTCTAATTTTCTCAGGTTCAAAAGCTAATCATCCTGACATGGCATAGCACTGAACACTAAAATGCACTCCCCAGGATTAGTTACCTGTCAGCCAGGCAGCAAGTTTAAACTTCTTTAAAAAGCGTGTAATTTCTTGTGGTATATAATTTTCTTTTATATTGATGAGTATGGATATTATAGCAAATATTACAAAAGACAGCTTTCAAAATATTAAAAAAGTTATTTAATAGTTTTATAAAAAACCAAAATACTTTATGCGCTTTCTTTTTGTCAAATGATGCCACTGCCTTATCTGTACATTAATTAAAAAAAGCCAGGCTTGGGCACTCAGTTGCCATATTTACCTTTTTTACTATATATATTGATACTCTTGATACTGCAAAGTATTAATGTTTGATGCCTTGGAGTAGTTTGCATCTTTCCCTCTTTGGCAATGTGACTATAGTAAAGTTATTTAATGCGTGTTTATAGTGAGTATAACCTCGTGAAATCACTTTACAACAAAACTGTTAGCGTTGGTTGCTCCATCCTCCAGATGGTTTATTGGCGACTGGTCAGAGTGTCCGAAGACGTGCGATGGCGGGATAAGGACGAGGACAGTCCTCTGTATCAGGAAGATTGGTCCCGCTGAGGAGGAGACACTGGAGGACACTCACTGTCTGACTCATCGGCCTATCGAGAGAGAGTCCTGCAACAACCAGTCCTGTCCTCCAAAGTGGGTCACTCTGGATTGGTCTGAGGTAAGGCCAGTAATAATAAGTGTTTTCCTGTAACTCATTGCACTGTCAAGATATGTGTTTAACACTTTTACTTCCCTCTGTAGTGCACACCTAAATGTGGTCCTGGCTTTAAGCACCGCATTGCCTTGTGTAAGAGCAGCGACCTCACCAAGACCTTTCCGCCTGCCCGCTGCTCGATCCATAACAAACCTCAAGTCCGAATGCGCTGCACTTTAGGGCGCTGTCCTCCTCCCCGCTGGATCCCTGGTGAATGGGGACAGGTAGGACCTTGTCTCTTTTTAACTTCTTCCACAACAGTATGGCGGTTAATCCTACTGAAATGTTTAAAAGACGAAGTTTCCACAGATAAAACTCCATGTGTAGGTGAATGATTTGTATCATTTACACCTGGATGAAATACTGGGGGATTCCAATCAGGCCTGTGACGCACGTGAGTGCATAGAGGCTGTGTTTGTGTTTGTGATTCCAAGAGTTAAAACAGGCCTGGAGTATGTGATCGGCAGCAGTAATATCTTCTTGGCTGTTTGAAGTTTATCTGCACCCCAGACCAGGCCTCTCTGTCACTTCCAGGAACAGGGTTTTGAGGAAGACAGAGGAGTAGAAGTTTTGGGCTCACCCTGATATGACTTAGTATGCTCTGAAAAAGCTGCTCAACACTTTACAACACAGCTGACTCATATTTCTGAGAGGACGCCAAAAAGTTGTGCGTCAGAGATAGTTGTATCTACAAAAAGTATGGCTTGTTATTTTGTAGGATTTGTTAGTAACTCAGTGTAGAAGTGGAATTTTAAACAGTGTGCTCTGATGTTTAGAAGGCAGTTGTGCAAGGATTGTGTGCTCTGGTGAAGGTGATGTCATGGTTTCAGCTGTGCCGATCAGGTCAGAAGTCAAAGGTTGAGAGTCTGGCAGTCTAGGTCGTAGCTTTCTTGGTTCTTTTCATATCTGCCACATGCCCGTTAACACACACAAATATCAATAACACACCTTTACAATTTAGTCTGAGCCGTAAACAAAGCAGACCAAAATGTTAACCTCAACATAGTCCATCAAAGGACAGGCTGCTTGCCATGCTGAGCCAAGGTTAATACCTCATAGAGCAACAGCTGGAGTCTGCCCTTACACAGCGCTTTCTGACACACTGTAGAAGTGTGTGTGTGTGTGTGTGTGTGTGTGCGTGTGTGTGTATGTGTGTGTGTGTGTGTACTCTCTCCCCCTCTCTCCCTCTCTCCCCCACCTATTCTGTTTTTCTGGCTGTAATTACAAGCTTAGCCTTCACTACTCTCGTCCCTCTCTGGCCAGCTGACCCTCAAAGCGCCAGAAAGGGGGGATTGTTGCCAGCTACCAAGATCCCGGTCTCCCAGGCCAAAAGGTCTCCAGTTCAAATCCCACTAAAGTTGCACCACTGACGTATGCCATCTGTCATAGCTTGCAGCAGGCCCTAATAAAGACTCTCTAATTGGGAAGGGATGACATGCAGGCTCACTGATCTAAGGCAGCCAGAGAGAATCTGTGAAGGTGACAGAAAGGGGTGGGGGGTGACTGGGTTTATTTCACACACTCATATATGAGCACACACACATAGTTATGGCTCACAGGTGTGTTTTTTCTCAGTCTTTCCAGCATCAGCTCAGATGAACAATTCCATTATAGAGTCGAAAGTGTGCTGGCACCTACACCTTTTGTTTTTTTATTAGTTTTACTAGTTTGTTTCTGTCTGTTTTTTTCCTTCTACAAAGGAGATTAGCGGCTGCCCACATGGCCGATCTCACTTTTTATAACAACTAGCATATAAAGAGGCAGGAGCGCATTTTGTGTTTACCAAGGCAAATGTTTTATGCACCAACAAAGCAAAGTTACAGTTATATGATGAGTACAGCCTTAAAGTGCAGAATTTCTGCTGTAGTTTGAGCGGTGGGACGTTAATATCACATTAATCTTTGTGGAATTGCAGCCATTCTTAATTTGGACAATTTACCATATTCATAAATAAAAACTCATACTTCTTGGAGAATCTTTCAGGCTTCAGGCTTCCTGCCTGAAACAAATAGAAATCACTAAAAAATGGGATTCATCCTTTGTGATTACTTTGCCAGTCCTTTACTGCAGTTTCTCTTTTTTCTTGGGTCATTTGACCTTAAGTTTGCAAAAAAAAAACAAACCCCAAAAAACAATGCATTGGATCATTTTCATTCATTCAATGAGAACTAGTGTCCCAGCACCATTAGACAAGTCATGCATGTCAGTGCATAACACTGTCTCCACCATGAGGTGACGCAATATGTTTTGGAACATCAGTTGTTCAATGGCTTTTATTTGCTCTTATTAAGTGTTTTCATCATGGATCATGGAGGACTTGGATAGTTATATGCTTGCCTCTTAAAGAGCGTTCTTCACTTGGCTGGATATTTTTTTTTTTTTACTGGAAAGGATGCTGCGATCATCGTCATCATCATACAGTGCTGTGAATAAGTATTTGCCATCTTCCTGATTTCTTTGTTTATCGCATATTTATCACACTTGAATGTTTTAAATCACTGAACAAATTTAATATTAGTCAAAGATAACCCAAATAAACAGTTCAATTCAATTCAATTTTATTTATACAGTGCCAAATCACAACAACAGTCGCCTCAAGGCGCTTTATATTGTAAGGTAGATCCTAGAATAATACATACAGAGAAAAACCCAGCAATCATATGACCTCCTATGAGCAAGCACTTTGGCGACAGTGGAAAAGAAAAACTCCATTTTAACAGGAAGAAACCTCCAGCAGAACCAGGCTCAGGAAGGGGCGGCCATCTGCCACGACCGGTTAGGGTGAGGGGAGGAAGACAGGATAAAAGCCATGATGTGGAAGAGAGCCAGAGATTAATAACAAGTATGATTCAATGCAGAGAGGTCTATTAACACATAGTGAGTGAGAAAGGTGACTGAAGAAGAAATACTCAATGCATCATGGGAATTCCCCAGCAGCCTACACCTATTGCAGCATAACTGTGTTTAACCTTTTTTTTCTTTTTTTTCTTTTTTTTTGAAAGCTGAGCTCGATTTCACCAGCCGAACCCATGCCTGATCACTGCCAGACCTGTTGAATGAAGAAATCACTTAAATAGAACCTAGGCTCAAAGATTTAGACAACACATCATGCCACGATCTCAAGAAACAGCTGAAAAACAGAGACATTGAATTGTATTTGTTTGGAAAGGGTTACAAAGCTATTTGTTAGGCTTTTAGGCTTTAGGACTCCAGTGAACCACAGTGAGAGGCATTATCCACAAATGGAGAAAACTTGGAACAGTTCTGAATCTTTCCAGTAGTGGCCAGCCTACCAAAATTAAAACATCAGTGACACAAAAGAACCCAAAATAAAACAAAGAAACTTCAGGATGCCTCATGATTCATGTCTTCATGATTCAACAATAATAATAATAATAATTTTCAACAATAAAACACTGCAAACAATTTTCAGCATTGCAGCAGAAACAGATGTGTTCCTGTTAGTAAAATGTTTTTGATTGCACTTTAGATACAGGGCAGATTTTAAGATTTATTTCAGTATAACAAGAAAAATTGAGGGGAAAAAAAAGCAAATTGACCAACTGGCTGATATCCATTACAGCTGTCCTATTGCCCAACCCTATATTAAGCCACTCTAGGTGCCAGTATACCCTCTGCAATGATCGCTTTTTGCACCGCCTCAGTCGCTCAGTCACTTCTATTCATGCCCACCATTAAGACGCAGGAAGCCGTTGCAGTATTCTCCTGAACAGTAGGTTTCGCCACTCAGATGATACTGCTGGGAAGAGAAGAAATCCAAACCTGGAGCAAAGACTTTGTAAATGTGCGGGTTTTTTTTTTTTTTGCTAGCATATAATTTGTGGGAATATAATAAAATGTGGTAAAAACTGACACAATTGTACACTGGTGTCTGCAACCTGTGCCAGGTTACAAAAATCAAGAGGTGCACAAGTGACTGAAGCATCACAAATATGGTGTGTCACAAAGGATGTGACATCAAACTCAGCACACGTTGCAAGCATAAAAACAACATAAATCTTGCTATCTTTCTCACATTTTTGTTTGGGAATAATACATTTGTTTATTTATTGCTC
>VUQG01031363.1:3229-15699 GCA_015106755.1 Etia nguti | reverse complement strand
TCTTTTAACTCATTTGAGATTCAGATGATGAAGATTAATAGGACCAACCCCTTCTATGTGAAATTAATCTATAGACCACCGGGACTAGCTAGGAGTTTCCTAGTGGAGTTTGAGGACTTTTTATCGTCCACCATTAAGCTGGAAAGAATCCTTATGTTAGTGGATTTTAATTTCTATGTCGATAACAGTTCATGCCACGCTGCTTCTGATTTTCTTAATCTCTTAGATTCTTTTAATTTTACCCAACATGTGACTGGGCCAACACACAGTGGTGGCCACAACCTGGATCTGATTCTGTCACTGGGTCTGGATATCGGACCAGTCTGTCGAGCACATTTTTATTAGTGATCATAAATATCTTATATTTGATCTCTCTTTCATCTGTGAACTGTGAAAGCATTCACGACTAATTACTGACACTGTGGTGGAAGAATTTGTGGAACTGATTGATTGATTGATTGATTGATTATACTTTATTGATCCTGAAGGAAATTGGGTGGGGTTAGGGTTAGGGTAATCTACCTGAAACTGATGATATGGAGCGGCATGTGCCTCCTTCAATTTTGTTCAGTTCAGTTCACTTCATTTTTACTTCAAACATGTGCATTCACAATCATTACAAAATATCATTCCATTCTTTTGTTTGAAAAGGAGTAGGCAGAAGTATACACTTATTAGTCCCTACCCCCTCAAGTTTTACCTCTCATTCATTTAATTTTCTTTTAGTCTTAAATTAAACAAACAACTTATGAACCAAAAGTAAAGCAAAACAAAACAAACAAACAAACAAACAAACAAACAAACAAACTAAAACACTATTACCAACAACATTACCGTCCTGGGTTAACCCCGTTTTCTTCATTCTTATATTCGCATTGTCTAAATATTCTAGATAAAGTGGCTCCTCCTAAAATCAAGAAAGGCAGCACTGTAAAATCCCCGGCCTGGATCACAGAAGCTATCCGCAGCTTTAGGCAAATTTGCCGTAAAACTGAGTGCCTGTGGAAAGCCACAAAACCTGAGGTTCATAAGCTCCACTTAAAAGAACTATTATCTACCTTTAACGACATAATCTAACTACTTGCAGTAACAAAAAGAAATCCTAAGGTTCTATTCGATACAGTGAATAGCATCGTCTCTCCTCCAACTCCGTGTACACCAGTCTTCTCAGATATGGACTGCAATGACTTTTTAAAATTTTTCCAAGATAAGATCAGTGGCCTAAGAGGAAATATAACTCCCTTAACCCCTTCAACCGTGATCTCCCACATCCCATAATTATGGAGACTTTTTACCCAGTTTCTTTAAAAGATCTATCGGAATTACTAACTCAAATGAAACCCTCAACGAGTCCAGCTGATGTCTTACCTACTTCTCTGTTTCTTAATGTTTTTAATGCCTCTGTGGTCAAGTTGATAAACTGTTCCCTGCTATCTGCCTCTATCCCCAGGTGCTTTAAACAGAAGGTTATTTAACCTCTGCCGAAAAAGCCTAACCTGGATCCGACACAGCAGACAAGCTACAGACCCATCTGAAAACTTCCTTACATTACTAAAATATTAGAAAAAGTCATTTGGTCACAAGTAAAGAAGGCACTGGAGAAGCATAATATTGTTGATAACTTTCAATCAGTTTTCAGAAAGTTACAATCCACAGAAACAGCTCTGCTTAAAGTCACAAATGACCTTTTGTCACAGACAGGAGTGATTGCTCAGTATCATTAGTAGTTTCAAAATTATTTCCTACCATCTGTATACAGATGATATCCAATTTTACAACTCTTTAAACCTTGCAGGTTAGACAAATTATCCATGCTAATGGACTGTCTTAAGGAAATTAATAGTTTAATTACAAAAAATTTTCTGCAGCTGAGTGCAGACAAGACTGAGTGTTTAATTCTTGCTCCAGAAAGTATCAAGCCCCAAATTAGACAACATCTGGGTCCTTTCTCATCCACAGTAAGCGGGCCACAGGAGCGGGTCAAGTCTGTAACCCACTCCTGATTTTTTCATGTAAGAAATATTTCCAAACTTAGAACTTCTGTCTCCAAAAGTGAACTGAAAATGCTTGTTCATGCCTTCTTCTCCTCCCGATTAGATTATTGAAATGCACTCTTTTTATATTCCCTGTAAAGCACTTTGTAACAGACTCCTGTCTTAAAAAGTGCGTCTTCTGAAAGAGAAATTCTTCTTGGATAGGCAACGGCCAAAGGAAAACATTCTGGACTATGTTAGCTCGTTTAGAGAGAGGCTGCACAATGCCTGCAACTTTGCCCATGATGCGCTGGCAAAGGCTCAGGTCAAAATGAAGACCAATTTCGATAAAAAGTCCGTAGTGCGGACTTTCCAGTCAGGTGACCGTGTGTTGGTTTTCTTGCCTGTTGTTGGTCCTCCCTTGCAGGCGAAATTTTCTGGCCGGTATGTCGTTAAGCGCAAGCTGAGTGAAACAGATTATGTCTTGTTAACCCCTGACCGCAGGAATAAAAGTCTTGTCTGTCACATCAACATGCTGAAAGAGTATGTTGGCCGTGAACGCTCTGGACCATCGTCTGCTGTTTCACATATTGCGTCGGTGTCCGTCTCTCAACCCCTGTATAGCCAAAAATGATGTCTGTGAGCTCGTCAAAAATGACCCAGACCTTTTTGGTGATATTCCCACTCAAACACATGTGCTGAGTCACGATATTGATGTTGGTGATCACAAGCCCATAAAGCAACATGCATACAGAGTAAATCCCACTAAGCATGCCATAATGCAATAACAAGTCCAGTATCTTCCTGACCCTGGTTTTGCCTTTCCCAGTAATAGTTCTTGGAGCTCCACATCACTGCTTGTTCCGAAACCCGATCAAACCTCCTGTTTCTGTAATGACTACCTAAAAGTAAATGCCGTTACAAAATCAGACTCTTTCCCACTCCCACGCATGGATGACTTGGTCGACCGTGTCGGTTCAGCAACCTTCGTGACCAAGCTTGACCTCCTAAAGGGATACTGGCAAGTTCCGTTAGATAAAAAACGTGCATATGAAATCAGTGCCTTTGTTACGCCCGACCATTTTTTACAATACACAGTCATGCCGTTCGGTTTAAGAAATGCCCCAGCCACATTCCAGCGACTGATGAACACTGTGTTACGTGGAGTCATAAACTGTGAAGCATATTTAGATGATATAGTGGCCTATTCATCCACCTGGAGTGAACACCTCAAAACCCTCAGTGAAATATTTGACCGTTTGCGGGATGCCTCCCTAACATTAAACTTGGCTAAATGTGATTTCGGAAAGGCTGTTGTAACCTACCTAGGGAAAGAAGTAGGACAGGGTCAAGTCCTCCCTGTTGCTGCGAAAGTGCAGGCAATATTAGACTTCCCAGCTCCTCAAATGCGTTTTTAGGCATGGCCGGTTATTACCGTGGTTTCTGCAAAAACTTCTCTGAGGTAGTAGCCCCGTTAACAAGTCTTGCCAGTCCTAAGTCACCATTTGTGTGGTCAGAGACATGTCAGTTTGCCTTTGAAGCTGCCAAGGCTCTCCTCTGCAGTGCTCCTGTACTTGCCGCCCCTGACTTTACACGTCCATTCAAGCTCGAGGTGGACGCCAGCGCTTTCGGGGCTGGCGCTGTGCTCCTGCAGGAGGATGAACATGGCGTTGACCATCCCGTCTGTTTCTTTTCAAAAAAATTCATAAAACACCAGCTATATTACAGCACAATTGAAAAGGAGGCTTTAGCCTTGCTGCTCGCCTTGCAGCATTTTGAAGTATACATTGGGTCCAGTCCTCTACCAACCATTGTGTTCTCTGACCACAACCCCCTTGTGTTTTTATCTCGGATGCAGAACAGCAACCAACGCCTTATGCGCTGGTCTTTACTCCTCCAAGACTTTAACATTGAAATCCGTTAAAAGAAGGGCTTAGATAATGTCATGGCTGATGCGCTGTCTAGATCATGAATCAAACTTTCCGTTAAGGGCGAAAAGTTTGATCTTGGATGGGGGGGTATGTTATGAGTCAGTGTTATGGAGTCATGTTTTGTACTGTGTGGTTGTTGTCTGCCACACCAGAGGGTGGCGTAGTTTGTGTTCTGTGTTATTGATGTTATGTGAGTTCCAGGTGGAGGCTGACCATTGGTGGAGGACTCGGAGAGGCCGGCTACAAATTGGGACCCTTCCAGCCCAACACACCCCCTGTGCCGCCCCCGTCAGCTTCCTGTTCCCAATGAGCTGTGCCTGTGGCTGTGTGTGAATCTGTTCTCTGGAATGAGAAGCTTTTTGCAGTGCTGTAAATAGTTGTAAATATTTTTACTCGGTAGCTGTAGGGGTGAGAAGCCATTTTCTTTTGGAACCTTTTCTCCTGAGAAACCGGGTGGGCTGATGCAGCGAAGCAAAGTGATCGCATCTTTTTGACATGGACAGATTCTATAGCTTTCTTAGGGTTTATACCTTATAGCCTATATTGTGCAATCTTTCGGTATAGCAGGCCATCAAGATGCCCTTTGTTTGACAGCATGCTCTCCTTGTCGCTGTCACATACCCAAGTTTAAAGAGCAGTTGGTGAGAGACAAAATCCCTTAAAGAAAATGCTAACTACAGAGTGCTGGGCTTTACCCAGTAGTGAACAGCAGGATATAACACTTAAAAAACAGGCATCCACCTGCAGCAGCAGTGAGAATGACTTCTTTGTCTTTGAAGAGGAGAATACGGCTTCTCTTAACACAGACAAGGCAAGTTATGTTCTAACAAAAATAATAAAGCATAAGCACAGATTTTACACATGTATTTTACATATGCATTTTACACTCTGAAAACATGGCAGTTAAGTGAGATGAGGCTGAAGAAGAATCAGTGTGGTTTTCTATAAGGGTGTCTGTTAGAAATTGCAGGTACTGAGGAGACTCAGGTAGAGTGCAGGACTTATACAGAGGACAGATGCATTTTACAATTTTTTCCATTGTATAAACATGAAATGTGTGTAAGAGCAGACCTTTACAATGTGCAAAAGAACACAAAATGTTGTTTACAGTCAAATCCTAAGCTGACAACTTGTTAATGAAGATACTGTTAATTTGACACCTGTAAATGTATGGCCACAACTTGTTATACTTTTTAAATAGAATTTACTGGTGAAAAAAGGCCTTGTTTTATTGCAGTATTGCACTGGTTTTTAGTTGGGATTAAGTAGCTGTAAATGTGTTCCTTTGCCACAAAGGAGAAGTAGCACAGTAGACTGCTACTTCTCTCCTGGACCTCAGATGAGGAAGAACCTCCAGACTGAGTACAACTCATGTGCCCCCATCTCTACTCTTTCTGTATAAAACAGGTTAGTAGTCTTTTAAAAAGTATATTTTCACAGACAGAGAAAACAACAACTTTCCTGCCAGTATAAATGGGAGATTCTATTGATATGATCTTTCTGAGTTAACGTCAGTAATTACTTCCTCCAAACCATCAACTTGTCTTTTAGACCCCATTCCTACAAAACTGCTCAAAGAAGTCCTGCCATTAATTAATGCTTCAATCTTAAATATGATCAACCTATCTCTAATAATTGGCTATGCACCAGTCTTAGCTAATTATAGTGTCAAAAGATGTGATTGATGCATTTTTTCCCAGCAGGTGAGCTGAACACAGACTGAATTTCCACTCACTGTCAAAACACAGTTCGGGTCAGGGTTGAAGGCTGGGTGATAGTGGGTCCGATGGGTTTAGATAATAAACTCCAGCAGATACGCCAACCAGTTTCCTGAGACAGGAGGAGACAGGCAGGTGTGAGTAGTCACAAAATAACAAGTGACCCGAGTCATACTACCACAAGTGGTTGATAATAGCCTGAAGACAGCTGGTGTAAGAAGTGGTGGGGCTTTCCACCAATTTTAACATATAAAGGCAGCTTATGTATTATATATGATTGAGTTGCTGTTATGTAACTGGCTGATTAGACATTTGTGTTAATAAGAAGTTGAACAAGTGTTCCCAATAAAGTGGGCAGTAAGTGTATTTCCTCCTCTTAACTCTTTGCTTAGCTCCAGCTCTACAGCCCTGTTCTATTCTCCATAGCTAGTCACAGGTCTGGTTCCATTCAGTGCCACTGATGTGTTCAGTTGGTCCCATGTGAAAACAATTAGGTTCTCCACAGAGACAAACTAAAACAATAACAAAAACAAACAAACAAGACGACTCAGAAAAAGGTGTACAAATGAAACGCATAGACCTTTTTGAAATAAATAAATAAATAAAGCAAGTTTTAAATCTTTATCAGAAATGTAATTTCAATTTGCCATTAAATACTTTACTACAGTATGAGACTGAGTGTTCTCCTTGATTCATTTTCTCATTAAAACATTTAACTGGTTGTTATAAAGCTACCAAAACTAAAGCCTACGCTTTGACACCTCCCTGCTGCTTGGCTGCGTATGCAGCGACTGGAGGCGGGGACCGCGGGTGAAAGTTCACCGGCATGGCGCTCACGTATCAGGTGAAAGCTGTAGGAAAGCTGGATACCACGAGCAGCTTGAATCCAAAACAAAAAGTCAGCATGACCAGTGAGAAAGTTTCAGTCCTGTGCGGGGAGGAGGACGAGGCTCTGGAATATGACGACGACGAATACGACCTGGAGGCGTTTTCTGATGCCGACCTGAGCTGTGAGGACAGAGGTATGGGATTTTTGCAACTTGGCTGCTTTGGGAGGTCACACACTCGGAAAACAGACTGCTTTCTCTACAATCCAACACCTTCTGCGTTAGCGTAGAGCTTCGTGGGCGTAACTAGCGGAGTTGTGTACAGCATAATAACCTCAACTGTGCACACCTATAGAAGTGCCAGGGGTACTGGCATTTATCGACAGCGCTTCACTTGTTCCACATTTTGTCATGTTAGATTAAATGCATTTAAATAGATGAAATGAATTTGTCATAACACCCCATAAAGACAAAGTAAAAGTGTCAATATTCTTGCAAATTAACAAGTTATATGGAGAAAACAAAAAAAATTATTGCAAATAATTAAAAAAATAACAATATAAGGTGTACAGAAATATTCACAACTTTTGCTCAATACTTTGTTGAAGCACCACTGCTAGCAATTATAGTCTTTTTGAGTACAATGCTACAGGCTTGGTACACGTGATTTTGGGCAGTTTAAGTCTTATTTGCAAAAGCTCTCAAGCTAGATGGGGAGTGTGAGGGTTGACCAAGTGGTGGAGACAGAAATAAATTGTTCAGAACAGTTGAGTCTTTTCATTCTTTCATTCACATTTGTGATCTAATGTGTCATATACACAGTGCAGCCAACTAAAGAAAAAATCAAAGTTGAAAGACTTTAGAAAGAAACAAAGGAAAAACAAGATACCTCCCATTTAAAGATGATCCTAAATTAAATAGAAACAGCTCTGCACTAGCCTAAACCGCTTTTATGAGGGCCCCTAACAATAAGCTACTATGGTCCACTCTCCATCATGACCTGGCACACTAGTCCCTGACTAAATATCCAGTGGCTCCTCCCACTCCTTGAAATAGCAATTAAGTACCAATTAAGAATTAAACAAAGTAATAACAATGCTCAATGTGTCATTCAAATATAATAATAAGTTAATAGTGGGAATATTGACAATAATTCTGTCAATTTTAAAAATCAACAGATTCTTTAACCTCCACCCCTCCTTCATACTACACTCGGCAAATTCCCTCCCAGGAACTTTACCATAAAAGCAGTCCAAAAAGACCCAAACTGGATTGGCAGTTCGTGTTCCATGTCTCTGTACATTGTACATCATTCCCTCGACTGTGAATAATCTCCCAGTTCCTGCTGCTGCAAAACATCTCCACAGCATAATGCTGCCACCACCATGCTTCACTGGAGGGATGGTATTGGCTAGTGATGAACTGTGACTGGTTTCCTCTAGACGTCATGCGTCTTTGACTTTTGGCAAACTCCAGGGTGTAAGATGGTAAAATGTGAAACCACTGAAGTGCTGTGAATACTTTCTTGATATACTGGAAATATATTAAAGTGTCTAACGTCACCCATCTCTGGTGGAAAATGTACTGAGATGTGTTATAATGTTAATTGAAGCAATTAATTTTAAGTTGTAGATTTCATATTTTGGGACACCAGATGCCACCGCAGAGGACTGTGTTGAGAAGCTTTGAGTAATGACACTTTTTTCAATACAAGTTTCAGAAAGCTTCATTTGGCCATAATTAAGAGTACCTTGTGAACCAATCTTTATAACTTGTCTAATTTAGAATTGTTCACCTAAAGGTTTCCTTTGCTGTTTTATAGCTCCGGGCTTCAGTGATTCCGTGAATGGGGTGGTCAAACCTCGTATTTTGTTGATGGGCCTGAGAAGGAGTGGGAAGTCCTCCATCCAGAAAGTGGTTTTCCATAAAATGTCTCCCAGTGAGACTCTGTTCCTGGAGAGTACTAATAAGATCTGCAGAGAGGATGTCTCCAGCAACTCCTTTGTCAGTTTCCAGATCTGGGACTTTCCTGGCCAGATTGACTTCTTTGACCCCACCTTTGACTACGAAATGATCTTCAGAGGCACTGGAGCGTTAATCTTTGTCATTGATTCACAGGTCAGTTCACAAGGAAATACAGTGAAACAGTATATACTGTTGTCATGTTACCATAATAGCAAAATGTGATTAAAAGTTTTGGAAATGGAGCAGTAAAAATGCAAAGCTTAACAGATTCACATTTGGCTGATCCCCCATCCAAGACCTTTTTGCACTGTTACTTTTCAGAACAGCTGCTATTAAGGCTGTGAGATATGACAACGATAAACAGAAGTCTATCATTTCATATTAAACTCTATCGTTTATTTCGTGCTATCATAGCAAACTGTTTACTGCAGTATTTTTTTCATTGCTTTAGATGACTGTTTGCAATAGTCACCTCGTCACCACAGGAGGACCAGCCAAAACAAATCAAGGAGCTCATTTGTAAACGAACAGCCACCAGAACAGAAAACTGTACTGTGCAAATTATGCAGCATACTGGTCCCCACCACAGACTCCGACACAACAAGCCTCTTCTACCACCTAAGCAAGAATCATTACCGTTACCAATTTATTTATAAAGCACTTTTAAAAAACACAAGTTTGACAAAGTGCTGTATAAAGCACCAAAGCACCACACAACAAATGAGCCACAACAACAGTAATAATGATAATAAGAAACAGAAGATACGAAGATACTACTCTCATTCAGAGTTAAAAGCCAAAGAATAAAAGTTTTTAGACATGTTTTTTAAAAAGAGGCAATGAGGGGCCCATCCTAACATGTGCAGGGAGATCATTCCACAATTTGGGGGCAATAGATAAACCCAGATCCATAGTGACAAATCACATGTGCCTGGAATCCATAGCGCCAAATCACAACAACAGTCGCCTTGAGGCGACTGTTGTTGTGATTTGGCGCTATATAAATAAAATTGAATTGAATTGAATTGAATAGTGTGAGGGGTGAAAAAGTCGTTCAGCATAAAAATCTTATTTGGGATAGATGTAGCATTTACTGGGGCACATTGAGCAAGGCCCGAGACATTTGGTATTCATGGAGCCCGCTCTATTAGATGGGAATTCCCATCTCCATGTCCACGCCGGGTTAGGGTTATATATATATATGTATATGTGTGTATGTATGTATATATATATATATATATATATATATCACAGTGAGTTTGAAAAAATTTAAAAATATATATATACGTATATATACTATAAAAATCATGTAATGGCTGTGGAATTTTATGCCTGACAGGTGTGTTTACCTGTCACAGAAACAAGAGTTATTTTATAGTTTCACATAAATGGCAGGAATGATTTGCTGGCACATTCTTTATGGCAGTTGGGTCTCCTGAGGGAGAAGGAGCTCCACTGCCTTAGTAGTGTTGATTGGAGCTGATGTGATGGGTTGGCCATGCTGGAGAGCAGTTTTTTTTTCAGCCGCAAAGTAGATGACATATGCTTCCACACACTGGTAGAAGATCTCCATCATCGTGCTGCACACATTAAAGCCTCTAAGCCTTCTTGTACACAGGATTACTGTTTGTCCTCCAATCATCATTCAGGTGAACACCCAAGTACCTGTAGCTATCCACCATTTCCACCTCCACACTCATGATGTTAATGGGCCTAATCACGTTTTTTTTCCTCCAGAAGTCAACCTTGCCTCTTTTGTCTTGCTGATATTCAGGAAGTTATTTTTGCAGGACCACTCAACAATGCTCCTCACCAGCTCATTTTACTCAGACTACTGCCCACACTTAATAGTATAATAACCTACCTAACCAATGAAGTGTCATCAGAACTGTAGGTTGCATGTTTTACTCTCACACTTGAAATCTGAGGTGTTCAAAGTAAACAGGAATGGAGGCAGGACGGTTTCTTATGACTTGTGCCTCTCCAAGTAGGGCTGGATCTCCACCAGTGCATTGAAACAGTAATCCTTCTACACGAATTTTATTTTTGGGAAGAGCATGAATTTGCATATCTTACAAGTAGGGCTGTGTCATATTATTGTTTGTGGTGATACTGTTATAAATGTTCATGTGATAAAGTGTAATTTCGGTATATGAGAGAAATAGTGATGCTATTCTTCATTGTTGCCTAGCACACACGGCAGTGACCCAAACATCTCAGGGCGAGAGCAGCGTATCAGCCTCCAATGATTATTTAGTGCCTGGAAAGTAAGGTTCAGTGGAGTTTTATTTATATAGTGCCAAATCACAACAACATTTTCCTCAAGGTGTTTTATAATTCAAGGTCAATTCAATTCAATTCAATTCAATTTCAAAAATCAAATTGTAAACCCTACAATAATACAAAGAAATCAGAAAACCTTCAGGGAACTTTTAGAACAGCAAAGGCATGAACTAGTTTTTCAGCATAAATCTGAAACAGGATATTTCTAATTTTGGTAATATTACATATATAAAAGAAAGCAGTCCTACATATTTGTGTAATGTGTGCATGACTTGTCCTGATCAAAAATTTCTACATGATTCCTCACAGTGTTAATGAAGACCAAAGTGAGGCCATCCAGAGGAAGTATGTGGTGTGTGAGGTTTTTACGGCCAAGTAATCTCAGTTTTGTCCAAATTTATAATTAGAAAATTACAGGTCATTCAGATCTTTAGGTCTCTAAGACATGTCCAAAATTTAGTTGATTTTTCATCTGTCTTCATAAATAATTCTAAATGAATGAAAGTGTATGCAGTGTGTTCACACAACATTAACCAGTAGAAGCATATATAATGTAAAAAGTACTGCTCCCAACACAAAAACCCGTGTAACTGCATGGCTACCTTTTATATATGATGAAGACTTCTTATTTACATGATAAACTCAAAATCTCAGTTAGATATGACTCAAACCTTTGCAGTGCAGTTCCTATAATACCAACACTGTGTGCTAATCGCTGTAGAAAATATTGTGATCAAATACTACACTGAAGTCTTGTAGGACAAGCCCAGAGACAGCAGTGTCAGAGGCAATAAGATCATTTGCAACCTTCACTTGTTCTATTTCTGTGCTATGATGAACCCTAAATCATTTTTAATACTTAAGTTTCAATGGTGATTTTTTCAACAGACTTTTATGGATGGACTTTAATTGACATGTTTGTGCGATGGCTTGAAGTTAGTTCATGGAGATCAGTAGGAGAGAAAAGGAGAAGGGGAATATAAATGAGGGTGTGGCAAGGTGGCAGGACTTGAGGAGCGTGCACACACACACGCACGCATGCACAGCCCACTGTGGCAAGTAATATATCTTGCTTTTTTTCCTAGATACCTAAATTTTGCACAGGTTAAGTATTCCTGTACTAAGAAACAAGAAAATCCAATTCGGCTGTAATGCTGGTGCATTGTTTAGCTCAAGTAAGAAATGTTTTGTGTTCTAAATTCTTGTTTATTGGGGCTGTTTGTTTTATTGGTTTTTATTTTGTTTTTGTTTTTTTATTTTGGTACAGGACTTGCCTTTTTCAACTATTTGGATTGAAGTGTCATTCTTAGTTCATCAGGTTTAAAATCAAGTTAGATTTTAGTCACATTCTTGCCTTTTTGATGAACAATCTGTAAGAGTTTAGATAGACTAAAAGGAATTTCTCTTTTTTATGACAGGATGACTATGTGGAAGCTCTGAGTAGACTGCATCTCACAGTGACCAGGGCTTACAAAGTAAACCCAGATATCAGCTTTGAAGTGTTCATTCACAAAGTGGATGGCTTGTCTGATGACCACAAGATCGAGAAGCAGAGGGATATCCACAAACGAACCAACACTGACCTCGCAGATGCAGGACTGGAGCAGATACATCTAAGGTTGTGCATCATCTAAAGCTTATAAAGGGATTTCGAGTTTGCAGTTTGGATTAACTATATGCATATCTTTTTTTAAAAGTGGTATTAAGCAACAGTGCTTGGGTTTTTCTGAAGGTTTTTTTTTTTTTTTTTTAATATTTTTTTTTGGTTTTTTG
>VUQG01031355.1:0-14740 GCA_015106755.1 Etia nguti | reverse complement strand
TGAAAGGCTGCTCCAGCAGAACTTTATTGTTTCGGAGGAAAACACGAACACAGTGTACAGTCGAGTCTTAATAGCTTACTTACAACTGGGCTCGTCAGGCACTCTTTTTGGCTGCAGTGGTTATTATTATATTTACATGCTTCCATCTCCCGTTTCTGCTCGGTGACAACTCGTACTTTTCAACTTTCCTTTTTCTCCCTCCCTCACGCTCACACACACACAGCGGGAGGGGCGGTCCCACACGTTCTCCCTGCAGCAAGGACTACACCGCCCATGAGGCTACAGTCTTAAAGGGCCATGCCTGTAACACTCTGCCGTCGTATTAAATCATTTTTCGTATAATAATTAAAAAAAAAAATTTCTTCACATCAATATGCGGCCGCAAGTAGAGGTGACGTGGGCCGCAAATGGCCCGTGGGCCGCAAATGGCCCGTGGGCCGCGAGTTTGAGACCCCTGGTCTACAGTCAACAGTTTAATAATACTGTACTGATGTAAAATAAAGTATTTTATTTGTAACGTCAAATGTTTACTCTCTAATAGTTTTTTGGATGCCTTTAGCTTTGATGATGTCATTAAATCACCAGGGCATCATTTTGATAAGCTCATGCAGTGTTGCAGCATTCATCTCCACCCAGAGATCTTGTATGGATGATGGGAAAGTTGGACAAAAGTCTTCTGCAGAACATCCCACAGACTCTCAGTGGGGTTAAGTTCTGCACTCTTTCATACTCTGAGCCTGACGACTGCTCGAGCTCTCATTTTGCAGTACACTGTGCCATCGATCTCCTGAAGTTTCCCAACAGAACGACTCCAGATCACGACACATCCCCACAGACTCACACAGTGGGCACTAGGCATGATGGGTGCATCACTTTGTTTGACCTCTCTTCTTACCCTGATGTGGTTTTAGACCACATGACCTTCATCCATTGCTCCAGAGCCTAATCTTTATGCTGCCATGCAAATTGCCTTTTTTCCATAATTAGCACAAGTGTTTTATTAAGGCTACACAGCTGTTTGGCCCCAGTCCACAGAGTTCTCTTCATTGTACATGTGGACATGCTCTTACTTTCATTATTAAACAGCTTCTGTCTTCTATATGTCTTCTGACATGACTGCTTAAGAAAAAATTTAAAAATCAGCTGAAACATGAATCACTGCAGGACTTATCTGATCTATGTAATCTGACCCATTTCCTCAGTTAAATCCAAGTGGAGATTTTTATTCATTATTCGGGGTTTCAGTTAAGTGATCAGACATTAATGCTGTGTTGTATAGCACTGTTGTGAGTCTGAATTTAAATCCTAAATAGAGTTCACACCTGCCCCAAAATGCTGAGAGGACAAAGCATCAGAACAAACATAGAAAACCCCCGAAGGAGTCGAGGGACAAAACGTTTCAAAACAGCCCTCGATGGACGGGACGCATTCATCCACCGAACACCCCGAAGGTCTGTTACAAAAGACAGAGTCAGCAGGAAGAGCGCTGCATCCTGAAGATAACGCACACACAAAGGGCCGGTCTCCAGTGTGCAGCTGCAGGAAATGCTGCTGGAGCATCTAAACAGGACGCGCTGCAGTCCTTACAGCAGGCTGCTACAGCTCGCTTCAGGAATTACATCACAGGTACTGCCTGTTTAAACATCAGCACATCTGCTCTATGCCTCCTCACACCGTCAGCCTTTCACCTGCCAGAGTCACTGATCTGAATCCGTTAACAGCGACGTGTCTGCAGGCAGCATCTTTCACTTCAGTAAGAGTCCCATTAAAACAGGGCAAAATACTTCAGTGCAAGTAATGATCGGTCATTAAAAAGCTTCAGTAGCAAACTAAACCCTTTAAAGCATCTCCACATAAATCTACAATAATTAATGGGAAGAAGGACTTTCTATAAAAGATTATTTAAGCACTGACCTCAGCATAAAAAAGGCATACCAGTCTGGAAACTTTGTGAAGCCACTGAACGTTTGGCTGAGAATTCTTTATCTGGGAAGTAAATCAGGTGACATATAAACTGCTGTCAAAGCTACAAAAGGCCTCACAGCCTTAAAAAGTGAACACAGTTTCCAGATGGTGACTGATCTGCGTTCCACAGTGCGCCGTCACCTCCAATCAGCTGATTACAAACAGCAGTAAGAGGTGACTTCCTGTAATCAGAGGCTCCTCTGATGTGCTGCACAGGAAATGTCACAAAGGCCCAGCATGAAATCCCAAATGTTTAACGCTCAAAAACAAAAATACCACAAACACTCGTTGGGTCATTTATTTATTTTATACTGTTGGTGTAAAAAGTGAGACGCAGCTGAATGAAAACTCCTCCAAAAGCTCCTGACGAGCACTTCAGATAAAGGAAACTGAGATAAAGAGAAGGCTTTCCACAGAGGTATGACTAATATTTGTTTACAACTGATTTAATCACTGGGTCTCATTATTACTGAGCATGTGGTTAAAGAATGAGGTTAATTCCCCCCCGCTACTTGTTTTCAGTCTCTTTGTAGTTATTTTGCATCAGTTTTCTGGTATTTTGTGGTCGTTTTTATCTCTTTGGAAAGAATTAAAGCCATGAAAGACTACCGCTACTTCAGTAGCATTTAGTAACAGCACTTTACCCTGATGGGTGGTTTTTAGGGTAGACGAGGCAACACAAGCTTCCCTGCTCGTGTTTCACATTTGACTGCTGTCACTGGATTCTGTAACACTTCTCATCCCTGAGTCATCCACACTGTCAACCAAACTTCTCCTCACGGTGTTTTGCAAGGCTGAAACCAACCATACAAACAAGGAAACTGAGAGCGCCAGTCAAGGAACACCTAAAGTCTTATTGGATACAGGCCCAGCTAAATGCATGCATGCAGCTGCAGCTTGTGTCCCTTTCGAAACATTTAAGAGGTTGGAAGTTGAATTTTACCAGACTAACTGAACTCCAATATTATCTCCTGGCCACAGAAATACTAGAGGAAGGTTTACAAGATAAGCTCAGTGATCCAATCGGCACGTGCAGAAAGAGAACGAAATCTAAAAACACTCAGTGATACAGAGTCTTATATTCAGAAATTGTGTCATTCACAGGTGCATCAAACAGACACCTGCGAATGAGAGCTCAGTGACATCCAAATAAAATCCCACAATTTCACTCACCAACACTGGACCTGAGTTCTTGGACGGTCTCTTAGTACAGCAGCCATGTCATTGATCAGATAATGTCACCAAAAATAGTCCATCAGCACGAACACAGGGCTCCAGTTAGCTGAGGTGAAGCCTAGCACACAGCTAGCAGCTACAGCCACCTGTCAGTCAAAGAGACCACGCCCCCAGTCACAAACTTCAAGCCTGAATACAATTTAAACTGTTGAGTTTTACAAACATTCAGTTGTTATGAAGGAGGAAATAATTTATAGGGATCAAAACAGGTTTTTAACAGGCTCATTGAATATTATTTCTGTGTTTGGGGTTCTTACTCAAAAATGTAACGTGTTAAAATTACTTGTTGCTTTTTTAAAAAGAAACTAATTACTGTTACTTTCTCCAGGGAGTAATTAAGTAATTTGTTACTCATTACATTATTTTTGCGTTACTCTGACCTGTTAATACTATAAACCTTAGGTTACAGTCCTAAACACTCACTCAAATCCCTTTTATAATAAAGACGCACATGTTGTGTTTGGGTATCAACACAAAGCAAAGCTGAACACCAGCCCAAACAGAAACTTCACTGCTGGCAGGACCCAGATTACCGAGAGCCGTGGAGCAGGTTTTTAAATCCACAAGTTCATCAAGTGCAGCTGACAGTTAAAGAAAACAAAGTCTGGGCTGTGAGCAGGCACGCAGTAACTCTAATAAACCACGATGAGTACACCTGTGAAAATAACAACCAGAGCTGCATGTTAAACAACATCTGCCATGCAAACCACAGGTCACACCTCCACCTTTAGCTTCTTTGTAACACAATCTTTCTTAGGTCAGATTAAAAATCTGCATTTTTACTGAATCACGATGCTCCAAAACTTCGACTGCATGACAAATTAAACTGTATTTATGTTAGTCGGCCAGCTTTACAGCACTCCGGCGGCTCGTGCGCTCATTTCCTGCACGCAAAGAGATATTTTAGTCTCAATGTTTGTCTATTGAATTATGGACTTCTGTTTCAGTTTAGGGACTTTTGGGACAGATTTCTTGGTTGATCCATTGTTCACATATCTCTGTCGGTTGCAAGCTTTATTAAGTTACATTGTTCGTGCTGTGTCCTGTGACCCAGAGCCTTGTCTGGACTTCCTGACAGGAAAACCTTCAGTGCTGAGGCCCAGCGGGAAAGACCGAGCCCATGTTTGGACACAGAGATTTAAACATGGCTGAAACTTTCTCACTCCACTGACCTGCTGCAGACCACAACCTGCTCCTGGTGTCACCCACTCATAGTTTGTAGTTACGACAGAACGAGCATCCAGAAGCTGTCAAATTTTTAGGAATGCTCAGAATTATTTTTTGTATTTGTTTTAGCAATGCTGCACAAGAAATTCAATCTTTAGAGAGCTGAAGGTGAACTCCTATGGAAGTACAGGAACATCATTCGAACTCCATCGTCTGAGGACATTCTGAAGGTTTACCCTTTGTCTGCGCTCAAAGGGCTGCTGGAGGAGAATATTTTTCATGACACCCTTCGCCGCTCAAAGAACAGAGCATGGATAATGACAACAGACGTGACACTGATTAAATCAGAAGTAACATGAACAGTATGAAAGGAGGAGTATAGGTGAAGGTATGGTTGACAAGCAGCTTGCAGAGGCAGCAGCAGGTATGCACCTTGAAGCAGCTTACGGCCCAGTCACACAGGCCTAGAGACCAGTCAGTGACTCCATGGTAACCACTGATTGCTAGGGAAATGTGTTTATTATTCAGCTGCTGAGTAGTTGCTGGAGGTTGCTGTGCCAAAAACCTTGTTGCAGTTACTTTGGTTGCCAGTGCTTATTGCCCGTAGTTTGCATGGAAGACACCAACTTGTCTGCAAAAACTCAGCTACTCGTTGTGCCTTCTGAAATGTGCTGGTCAAAGGGGCCACGGCAACTTTTACTCTGAAGGCAAATATTCTGTTTCCAGTTTCACTACAGCTTAGAGAGTAAATGACGAGTGTTTGCGGACATCGGCATCTTCCATGTAAACTGCAGGCGACCGCAGCAATCTGCAACTGACCAAAGCAAACACAAAGAGGATTTTGGTGCAGCTAATATTACCCAAGCAACCTTCAGCAACCACTTAGCAACCAGTTGGCCAATGCACATATGAGCTCATCAGCTTAGCTGATGGGACTGGCAACATCCCTGCAACTAAAAAATGACAGATTCTTTTTGAAACATGATATCAGGAGGAAAGTAAAACTACGTTTTTTCAAGCACCCTCCAGGGTCTCACCATCACAAAAGCAGACATTTGGACAAATAATCTTCTGGTCTGTGAAGGAAAGTTTAGACAATCAAGGGAAATTTAATAACAAATTCATGCATATTTAGTCAGAATGTTTGTTCTTTAACCAACATTAGTTAATAACTTGGCTGTCATTGCTCTTTAATCTGTGCAAATATAATGTCTCGCTTTACATTTTGTTTCTCCTGTATTATAGTGATGTTCCCACTTCAAAACATTCTTTAATTAAACAAAGGCAGGAATCATTTTACTCAGTTTTATGGAAAAACAAACACCGAACTCAACTTTACCTTCATGTTTTTATTAAATTTTGTTCATCTTACAAATTAAAACCAACTTAAACACAGAAAATTAACTTCAAGTTCACATTCTCCAGTAAATAAACTGTAAAAATAAAGTTGAAGAGTGTTTTTCTTAACAATAACCCAACTTCCTGGCAGTCCATTCATGTACTATATACAGTATAATGTACATTACATAGGCAAACATATACAAATAAATCAAATGTCTGGATGATTTGAGGGCAAATAAAAACAGAAGGCGCCCACTGAATGAGCAGTAAACAAAAGACACACACATCAGAACTATTGATCAGTATCAATCCTTATTGCTTAGGGTGATTTTACATCCTTGTCTGCCGCTCCACACTGAGGAGGAATCACTGCGGTGCAGAGTGATGAAGAGCATAATAATTCATCATTTATATACAAATCTACAAGTTTGTGTTTCCTGTAAAACTGTGCAGCGAGAGGAACGAGCCTCCGTTACGAGGAAAGCGAAAGTCGCGACATTGCTGAGGAACGTAAATGTAGATTCTCGACACAGATCGTCTCATCCGATGTAAACAAAATGCCCTACGACCCTGCAGTTTATAGTTTCTCCCAACTTTCCCAGAACATGACGAGCACCACGAAACATCCTGGCATTGCTTCTACTATTTACAACACAGATTGCTCCCTGTGCTGAACAAAGAAAGTAAAACCGTGACCGACACTAACTGAGGCCGCTGGAGACGGGCTGTTTAAAACGTGACTGCAAACCTTAAGGCAGGATGATCAAGGCACGTGTTGTCGTACTCCCAGGAGCAAAGACTGGATGGAGATGAAAAGGTTACTAAACTTTACTGTTTGTGACTGGATATAAGATTTCTGTCAGTCTGCGTATGTCCATGTTTGGGTTTTTTGCTTGTTTGAATAAACTGTAGAGCTCAAACAATTGATTAATCATCATCATTATTTTGGTAGATCATTGATTCACTTATAATAACGATTAAACAATAATGATATACCAGTTATCTTTAATATTCTCAAAGCTTTTCATTGTCATAGCTTTAACAATGCAATTTGAATGTTTTGAGGGATTTGAATTTTTACACTGATCTTACATCTGAACTTTTTCCCATATTAAAATATCTTGACTTTAAGATGTTAAAATTTTTTTTTTTTTACTTAGTTGTAGTATATGGCATGACTCATTTACAGGGCTGAAACAGTCGATTGTCAGAATAAAAATCTTTTTTATGTTAGTTGACTGATTGATCCCTTCATTTACTTAATGAGAAAAAAAAGATGAAACAAAAAAATAACCTTAAATTCAAACTTCTCCAATAACAACTGTGGAAGTCGCGTCACAATGTGAAATCCAACAAAGTGATCATATTAATCTGCAGAATTTCAGCGGTATTAGTATCAAGGATCTGTTTTTTAAACCATCGCCATATTTAGAGCTGACTACTGGACCCCAAGCTGGCATCCAGTCAGTTAAACATTAGTTTCCATCCGAATGTAGCATAAACGTTCACTAAATGTGAGAAAAATCTCTGTGGAGGAACAATTCTTCAGCCCTGTTATTACAAATATTATTATATTCTTTAAAAAAAAACCCACAACAACTGCAGTATCCTAAGTTTACCCAAAGGAAGAATTCAGATTGTTGCTCAGGAATGTCGCCGAGTATAAAAATGTATAGAAATGCCCACATGAAAGCCTCTGGAGTGTCGAAGCCAAAAATTCACATTTTGGATGGTTTTCACGTGTCAGCATACAGTCAGTGGTTTATCTTTTAAAACTTATTCTACCTATGAGAACATATTTACTCAGGTAGTGACTGTAGTTAAATCATGATGTGGAGATTTTGTAAAAGTGTGATTTTTTTGGTAAACTATGACCTCAAAAAAAGCCACAACTCTGCGTTACACGTAAAAACCTCTCATTTGATGAACGGTTTCACAAATCTGAGGGAAACTACACAGAGCCAAAATGGCTCCTCAAGAGTCTTAGTTTCCTGTAGGGCTGAGGTCTGAAGACCAAACTTGAGCAATTTCCAAGTTCTTAGAGTCTTTTCTTTATAATAAAAGATACCAGAGGAATGTTCTGGAGTCACATTAACCTCTCTGATGGTTGGCCTTCCAGTCTAATTCGTGCCCTTGAGCTCAAAGCGGCTGTACACTTGCTTGGGCTTCATCTTGTTGTATTGGTTCACCAGGTCAAGCTTGCTGTGGCCCAGCGTCATTCGCTTCTGGTCCTTCCGGTTTATTATACCGACTGGAGAGAGCGGTGGCGGTGGACTCTGTTGACTCTCTGGCTCAGTTGGAGAAAGGTCCGGTCCTCCCCAGGGTGAGCTGTGAGGAGACGGAGTCCTCCGGAAATTGTAGGTATCCCTGTCTTTAGAGTTGGATGACAGGAGGTAATCTGAAAGTTTGTTGAACATCCCGCTGGGGGGCCTTTGCTTAGGGGGCAGTTTGTTGTCACTGACTGGGGAGGGTATCGAGGAGGGGAAGAGATTTTGTTTGTGATCGTACAGCCCCAAACCCTGGAACTTGGCAGAGGTTCCACCGATATTTGCCCGCAGGACATCTGCTGTGTTGGGTTTGTTCCACTCAATACCCATCGCTTGACCGTACGCCGGTGGTGGGCGCTCGGGAATTGGGGCGTGATTGATTCCCCCGTTAGCAGAGCCTCGCCCTCCTGGTGTAGGGGTCTGTCCCCCCGATCGGTCGCTCAGTCCTACTCTTCTTTCAGGGCTCAGGTGGGAGCCGGCAGCAGCCTCCTTGTCATGACTTTGGGTGACCTTGTAGACCGTGTTTGAGGACATTCCAGGTGCAGCCTTTACACTGGAGATGCTGTTACTTGATTGGCTGCTGGAGTTTTCAGAGCACCCCCTGTCCCGCTGCCTGTGGGAAGAAGAAAAGTTAAAAGTGGCACACTGGAGGTCAGATGGCATTTAGTTACAAATCAGGCTGTTTTTCTGTACTGATGTTCGATTTCATAGGGACATTATACATCCATTATGATGTCACATAAATCAAGTTTTCAAAGAGTTTTTGGTGCAGCTGTCATTCAGAAAATTAAATCGGGAAAAAAGCTTCTCTTGGTGATGAAACTTGGAAAAAACTAAAACCTTGAAAGTAATCAGAATGAAAGTGTCTCCCCTTACAGTGAATACCTTCTTACCTTTCAGACAGTAGATCCAGCCCGAGGCCTGGGCTGAGTCCCAGAGCCAGGCTGGGGGCTATCATGGGAGGGTACGGTGGATAGTAAGGCATCCCATCCTCCTCCGGGTTGTAGAAACAGTCGATGATCTGAGAGTCGGCGTACAAACAGCGAAACTCTCGGTCAAAGCTGTCGGCGATGCGCCCCGAGAAATGCATCACCATGTTGCTGTGCACCTGAGCCGACAACCAGGTGAAACTGGAGAGAAGAGGTCAGAGGTTAGAGTCAGAGATCTGCCTCCTCTGCTTTTTGGATTCAAGCGTACTGATGTGCAATACAGTTCACGTAAATAACAGGGTACAAGGTGTGAGATGAATGAGTTATTGAAACAGAACCGGAGGCCTCTGAGGGAGAGCATAACATTTTTTGGTGACACAGTCTTCCCCATAAACTTCGTTCACTTGCGACAAATGAAAATCAGGTCGATGATCGGCATTTTGACCGACTGGAACACATCCAGCAGCCATCGCAGAAGCACAAGAACAAAGGGATATAACCAGTCTTCTTCTGAGGGATCTAAAAATAGCCGCCAAGCTGAAAAAAATCCAGATGTGCCTGAGAAGACGACCCTGAATGGAAGATCTGCCAAATGTGACTCAACTCAGGTTTTGGATTTTTTTCCCCGAGACCTTTATGAACTTTTGGATTGGAACTATTTTACTGCTGATCTGGTACTCAAGGGGAACTTACTATAAATGCATTAATGTGTGTTTAAGTAATTAATATGTATATAACAATAATTATTCAACTACATGTGTTTAAAGGCCAAAGTGAATTTTAGGTCCAGTCGCCTCTCTGCAGCTGTTGGATGGCAGCAGCTGAGTTGGATTTGTCCAAGTTCTGATTTAAACCTTGCTCGTGAAAGCAGCGGATGGCATTATTTAGCAGTTTTTGGTGGATCAGTTATGTAAAAGATCAAATCACACTCTGTGCAGCTGCCGATTACCAGCTGGCATTTCAAGTACAATGAGATCATGCACATAACAATCAGGAAAGTGAAAGCAGTTCTGCATAAGAGCCTGAATAGATCCAGGGACGAGGCTTGACGTTTGTCATGCGTGACAGGTTTTTCTGCCATCGCGTACATGAAATCTCAAAATTATGAAACAAACTGAGGCTGAGACTCGGTACCTCTCAGCTGTCTCTGTGTAAATTATCTCCCTCCACCTCCAGCTGATAAACAGCCCTGCAGTGAGTGTTAACTATTTCCTGGATGATGATGAGTCAGTGCAGTGACTCATCAGTTAATCAGACAGCAGTGGACGAGAGGTGCACAAACACTGAAGGCGTCTAACTGAGCAGCAGAGACACTTTAATGCTTTTATGGGCAGGCGAGACAAAGGTTCAGAGTTAGACGACCACACAAACGTCTGAGTTTTAGCCAGTGCAACACATTAAAAAGTTTCTACAAGTTAAAGATTAAGATGTTTTACACATTTTCATTAACAAGTCACAAAATGTACCAGCTGTTTCCAGATACACAAAGCAGGGTGGGTGGGTGGATGGATGCATGGTGTGTTAGCTGAGCACCAGTACACCCTCACCAACGGCAACCATCATGATCCATGTTTGTTTAAACAAGATTTAAACAGCATATTGTTCAACAATAATACTCACGTTAAAGTCAATATTACTAACACACACTCCGACCCATCTGAGCTGCTAACAGCAGAGGCCTTTATTTTGTTGTTGCATCATATTAGCCATTTAGCTAATCGCATATTAGCTACTTTAGCCAAACTAGCATTCATGCACATTAAACCCTACAGCCTGAGAATGACTCATTTTCAAGGACACCTCGTACTTCTACAGATACAAGTTAATGACACAGAGTCTGTATCTGTTTAATCTCCATAAACAGAACCTGTAATACATTACTAGACTTTTTATTGTGTATTTAAATGACAGCAGAGGGCCAGCTAATTTTGTCCCTACAATATCTGATCTCAGGCCAGTTGGCAACATTTGATTGTAATTTGCACAAACCTGAACCGGACAGCATCTCTATGATATCAGAGCAGATGTAATTAGTTTAACTGATTCACTGGCATGTTAGAAACAACACAAAGAACTTTAACACTCATGGAAATTTGCAGATTTACGAAACCGATTCTTTTCCAATTGTAATCGAGCCATTAGAGACTTGACTATGTGTGAGAACAAAGCAAGAAAACCTCAGAGGAACCTGCAGGACGGCTTTCCTCAACACTAAACCACTCAGTGCTCAGCTATGTTTGATATGATTCATCTGAATTCCTGATTAGTTCTGAAGAAGAACAGCTCAGAGCACACCTTCACTGTCTAAACACCCAATCATAAATGGCAATTTTCACCGCCTTCCAGTTCAGGTCATTAAAGTTGTGGTTTAATTAACCAACAAGTCATAAAACTATAAATGAGATCACATTAGGATGGTCAGCCATTTAAGATAAACTGTTTCCAGTTACCTGCTGCTTCCTGGAGCACTTAAAGGCTCAGTGACAAATCACCTGTTAGCTGTTCAGGTGATAAACATCTATAAGGTGTGCAAAAATGGAACTGAAAGCATTCAGCCTGAACGTGCTTCACTGTACTTTACCCCCATTTACAGCTTCATAAACACATACTGATTAAGATGAGCATAAAGTGGCCCGGAGCTGTTGGTTGGTCACTAGTGTGTTACTGTTGTCTGAGTGGATGTTGTTGGTTGCTGTACTCTTGTATAACTAACTTCTGCAGTGAGATCAAACAAATTTCACCCTCTTCTCTGGCTCTATAACCCATTTATAAATATTAACTAAGTTTATAACAGTGTTTAATTGGGCCATCTGCCGATGGCTGATTGTAGTCATTGGGGATTGATTATTGGAAGTAGTTGGTATTGAGTTATGTTTTTTTTGTGTGTTCCTGTTGATTACTATGGGTTGATGGGTTGTTGGTTATTGATGCCTTGTTGTTTGGGTTGTTTTGCTGCTACCTTTGTTCAGTTTCTTTTAGTTGCTCATGGCTTTGGTATGTTGGCTGGTTTTTGGTTAATGTAGGTCGATTTTGTAGATTTTTGTTTAGTTTTTCTTGTTGTTATGGTCACCGGTGGCTCTTTGGTGATTGGCTTATTGGCTGTTGTTGGTTGGTTGCCTCTGAGATTTCTGTGTATTGGGGTTTATTTTGGTAATATTTGCATAGTTTTTTGGCTTGTTTTTTGCTGGTTGCTGTGGATCTCTGCTGGGTTGTTGTACTTTATTGGTTGCCTTACTTGCCCTTTGAAATATACTAGTTTCTGTTGATGGTTGGGACATCACATTCTCGTTTTAGCTTTAAACTATTTACTACAAATGTTATATTTTCTTTCAGATTAGCAGATTCAGATATTATCTGCATAATATCAAGTAATCTGTGTTGGTATTTGGTTCTCAAACAAGCTAATCAGTTTTACAGCTACGAGCTTGGCACTCCCTGGGAATCAAGTTTCTTTTATTTGATTCAATATTGAAGTGATAAAGTTTGAAGTAGGTGTAGCAGAGGGGGTGAGGTGTGCTGAGCTGTTTGATACTGCGTCTGACCTCACCCTTCATTCCACAATCAGCAATGGAATTAGAAGCCTGTCAACTTGCGGGACTCCGCCCTCTTACCTGCCACACACCTGAAGCAACACTTAATCCTCTGAAAACAACACTGTGTGTTGCACTGTGCCAAATTAGAGTTACTTTGAATGTAAAAGACAAAACAGGGTAAATTTAACGAAACAAGAAGCAGAGCAGGGAAAAGAGGTGAAAACATAGAGAAGGAGACAAGTGAGCGAGTGAATGAATAAAGGCGACACACCTGAAACAGGTGACTAAGGTTAAAGAACGAGTATGAAAATCTTTCCACTCAAGTATGCTTTGCAAACTATGAATGTTATGACTATGAGCTAGCTACATAGAAATCTACAGGAAAATGGAGTACAGTCTTCAGAAAGGACGTGAAAGAAACCTGAGACAAAAAAGTGCAGATCCAGACACGAACAACCAATCCCAACCCTAACACCTAAAACAGGAAAACTGCCTCCGAGTTCCCGATTTCATCCTTTAGATAGCGTGTTTCCCCAGACTTCACTGTGGCGCTGCTTTTAAGATTAAAGGCAGGGAACAAAGGCCTTAAAGCTCAGCACCGATAATAACAGAGGCTTTAAGATGACTGCACTGCAGTGTGTGCCATGACGTATACATACCTGTGTGTAGGAACTATGACCTGACCTAAACAATGAGTCCAAAAAAAGCCGTAACTAGCTTCGTACAATCAGCAGCTGTCTCCAAAGTTAACTAAATATAAATTTGGGCCAGTTGACCGAGAAATACCTGGAGAGCCTTCTGACTGAGTTGTATATATCGTTTACGAGCACTGGTTCTGTGCAGCTCCGGGACACAAAGTTGTTAAAATCACCAGAATTTTACAGCACAAACTGTCCACCAGCTTCACTGCTACATTACAGCAACACACAAACACACACACACACACACACACACAGACACACAGCACTTTGAAACTGCTTCAGTCCGAGTCGTCTCCCAAGAATTTAACCATTTAAATTTTGAGGAGTGTTTAATCCACCTAAGGAAGACGAGTCCCGTGATTTAAACAGACACGGGGCCTCGCAACATAAATAAAAACAAAAACAGCTAAAAAAAAAAAAACATGGCGCTCCGTCTGAGCTGTGGATGAGTAAGCGACAGCAGAATTCACACTAAATTTCTGCTTCAAAACTTTCCAAACACATTTTAAGCCCTTTTTTCAAGATGAAATACTAAATTCTGCTGATAGAGCTGCTCACATCTCAGTGCTTCTGTAGTCATCTATGTTTTAAACCCCACTAAGAGTCAGGTCCGTACTTATATACATAAATATATTATAAATTGAAATAAAAATCCTAAATAAAGCCCTGCGAGAAATTATAACTGACAGATAAATGAATTAAGCAGCTTATATCAGGCACATTTGCAGGGCTACAGTTTTATCCTAGCACTCCAGGGTGTTGCTATCAAGGCTGATGAGCGCACGGCCGTTTGTGAGCGTGCGTGCGACACGCTCATCAAACATTGGCATCTCCTACATGGTCCTGTCTCTTTGCGATTGCTTATAGGGGTGGCCAGGCTTGTACCATTTCAGGCTTCACCACTAGGGATGGGTACCGGGTTCTGACATAAACGGTAGTAACCAGACCGAAAAGCAGCGCACATTTCGGTGCTTTATTTCGGTGCTTTTTTTTCCTGAGATGTCATACACTTAGGATTCTAGCCAATCATTTTATGTTTCCAAGGATAGTAGGCGGGCCCAGGTACGTACAATCTTTTAGAGCAGAGCTACAGATTAAAAATGCCCAAGGCGAAGCAGTCAAAAGTCTGGCTGTACTTCACAGCAAAAGATGCAAACTCAGCAGCCTGCAACAAGTGCTTTAAGGTGATACTTTGCAAAGGAGGTAACACCTCGAATCTGATGAAACACCTGGCGACGCATAGCGTTTTTTTAAAAGCCGAGAAATGCACCGTATTTGATAGCTTGCTGCAAGACCTCACACCGAGCACATCTACTGCGGGTGTGGTGCCTGTTATCGGACCCGGAGTTAGCAAAATCCACCAAGAACCCGAAGAGGAGAGTCCTGGCCCTAGCCCTGCCAGTGTAGCAGAAATGATGACGGATGATGATGGCAGCAGCAGCCGTTCTTCTCTGGGTGAGTAGCTTAATGTTGTTCGTGTGTAATTTACGTTGAGTAGGCTAACCACGTTATTAAATTAATGCATATAAAGTGAACTAGCAAACACCGTCGTAGTTACATGCGGCTGTCTTCTTTTTTGACGGCAGATACTCCCTTCACCC
>VUQG01031352.1:0-12054 GCA_015106755.1 Etia nguti | reverse complement strand
GCGATCACGTAGCACATCATTATATACCAGCTAGCCCAACTTCAGTAACCCTACAAACGTCACTGCTGTTTAGTTGATAAGTGATAGCAGAGCTGTAGGTTTTAATCTTCTCAGAAATCTCTCAGTCAGAACATGGTATATCATGTTTAGATGGAAGCTAGCAAGCTAACTCCCTGCTAACTTCTGACTCGGTTAAATGTAATAAATTCTGTTTTCATGGATGCCTGGATGCAAAACCTAATCGTTACACCTGGTAAAGCAGCAACGCTGATAATTGTATTAAAGATGAAGGAATTTAGACAGTTTTTCAACTCTCAGTAATGCTGCAGTGTTCGTTTGACTTTGGGACCTGCAGCGGAGTTTGGGCCCGGACGCGGCTAATGACGTCAGACTTAAAGACCGGATAAAAAGTACATTTGCACAATGACTGACATTAGCAACGCTGACCACTGAGTTCAGTTTCTTTCTTAATTTTAATGACCAAGAAACTGACCTCACAATAAAAAGAATATTCAAGTTCATTAGTACATTCAAGCACTTAAAACCACTCAGTACAGAGCCCATTCTGAACATTCCTCCACTGAACATTGCCAATTCCTTTTGTGAGATCCCTAGTCCCCCCAGCCGATTTGGAGGAGCTTGATTCACGACATTAGGGAGCAACAGCCAGTGTGGCCTCACCAATAGCATGTTTTAACTAACAGAGTCCATCAACTGTGTTATTTAAATTTGCATTACATTTTCACCCTTATCAAAGGAATCATAACTTATTTTTAATGCTCAACTGTCAACATACAAGCAGAAACTGCTCAAATTGGGTTTAAACTGTATAAACACCCTTAGAACAACTCAATATGAGTACACAGATATAAATTTGGAGCACACTCTTAAATACTTTGAACTACCAATTCCTTTATATTCTAAATGTCATCTATCGTTGAATCATAGCCTCCTCTTTATCCGGGGCACATCCTTCATAACTCACTCAGCACAAGTTTCTTGTTGCTCCTTGTACAGGGTATAGGTAGAACTCTTCGGCTTACTGTGGTGTTGAGAACAGATTAATCTTGCCGCCATGCAGACCCTAAGCCAGCAGAGGCTGTGTAGGAATCCATGGAATGCCTTAATGTCATCAAACAGCTTTCTGACCAGATGAAAACCCATTCGGATATGGACCTCCTTTTTGGAAAGGTCCTGTGCAATTGTGATCTTGAGCCCATCAAGTGTCATTTCCTGTTTCTTTGCTTCTTGGTAGACAAAGTCCTTCACTTGGAATTTTGAGGAAGTGGACTAGCACCGCTCTATTTTGGTTTGGCTAGTGTGTGACGAAGACGTTCCGGTGTCAAAGACTTTTGGGTGGGTAGCCCCAGACATCTTGGTAGCATGTCAATCCGAATCACAACAACAGTTATATTGTAAGGTAGACCCTACAATAATAGATAGTATTATTAAAAATAATATAGCCCAAAATGTCAGTAATAAAGTCAAAGAACGATTGCCTCTTCTCTGCTCCCTCCCATATACCGAAGATGTGCAGATTCTTTCTCCTAACCCGGTTCTCCAGGTCATCTGTTTTTGCATGAAGGAAACGATTTGCTTAATTGCTGATTCCAAAGCATATCATGTGTCTTTTCTGTCTTGTTGCTTCTGCTTTGTCCATAAGTGCTGCATAGGGCTGTGCGATATGACGAAATATATCGGATGACGATATGAAAACATCTATCGTTTCATATTATACGCTATCGTTTGTTTCGTGGTGTCGCAAAATCCACTGTTTATGACAATGTTTTTCTTTTCTCTTCAACCACCTACGCAAGAATCACATGAAAGAGTTTGGAGAGATTTTACGGATGAGAAGCAAAAAGAGCCGTCAGGTCCTCAAAATAAACGTTAGACCCAAATGTTAGTGCAGGCTTTTCCCCACAGCACGCCGTGTAATAAATACTCACAAAGAAAATGGTGGCCGTTACAACTTATGTCTTAAAATATATCGTTTCGTGCGTCGGTCAAAACACTCGACTCCAGGTACACGACGCCCAGCTGAAAACACTTCACACAGGTCTAGTTGCCCGAGATTCACAGAATTGACAGAAAATGCACTATTTTGTGACCACCATTTACAACCACTGGCACTTTATATAACTACTGTATAATTTATCCACATATCTCACTGGTCTCAACTGCACTACTGTAAATGCTGTATAGACAATCATACTGTACAATACAATAGTTATAGTCCTACAACTGTTTATTAATACTCGTAATTGTATATCTATAATCTGCTATAGCTTTTCATATTTATAACCATACATATAACCTGTACATAGCTTGTACACTCACTTCAGTTATAGCCTGTACATACTTATAGTATATTCATAACATACCTTCATATCCATGTACACTGTATCATATCTATAATAGATCTATATCCTGTAATATATCTATATTATTGCTAAAGCGATTTCTGGATGGATGCAAACTGCATTTCATTGCCTTGTATTTGTGATATGTGCAATGACAATAAAGTTGAATTCTATTCTATTCAATTCTATGTTGTTATCGTGATATGAGATTTTGGTCATATCGCACAGCCCTAGTGCTGCATATTGTCATTACATCTTGTTTTATCTCCGTCACTTTACTTTCCAGTGCAGTCAAAGCATTTGCAATTTCAGTAGTCTTGTATTGATATTATTGAACTTTGCACGCGGTTTTCAGAACTTGTCTGTTAAGCTGCTATCTTGGTCATGTGACGCCCACAATTCCAAAGTACACATTTGATGTGAAGTAAAAGAAGACGGTTTGTAAACCGTGTGGAGCAACCGTCACCGGTAAAAACACAACATCCCTTTACACTTTATACTTTACTCAGATTACTTAACCTCTAGTCTACGATAACCTTACGATATTTAGTCAACTAAAAATAGACTGGGACGAAAAGAATTTGGATGCCTAAATTACAACTAAAACTAAGTCCAATTTTTTTTGTGGAAATTAACACTGCCTCAAAAACCCTATCCCCCACATTTTTCCCATACTGGCTTCTTTTTTAGTGGCTCCGTGTTTGATCCAGAATTTAATTTAAAAGCCTTAATGTCTTGAATAACCATACCGCATTTTATCTTAAAGACCACATCATTAAATCAGAAGTACCTGGTTCAGACAGTCCAGGACATAGATGCTGTACTCATTCCAACTGAGGATCCAGCCCTCTTTCAGGAAACAACTAAGCAGCCCGAGCTGGCGGTCTGCTGGACGGTACGCTCCGATCGGGTCGGGACGAGGAAACAACTCAAACTGAGGTATCTGAGTCAGGCAGGTGTACAGAAAACAGGTGTTTTACTAACACAGGTGTATCAATTTCAGTGTATATGTATAGGTATGTGTTGGTGTTCCCAGTGTACCTGTGAGTTAAAGAGGGGCTTGAGCAGCCGGGTGTCCTCCACCTGTCCTCTGATGTCAGACCTCCATAGTCTAAGTCCAGGTCGAGCAGCAAAGACCTGAAGGTCACTCTGTTTACAGAGAGCAGGTAGGAAACAGGCTCCGAACCGTCCACTGCTGTAACAGCACACAAATTCCACAGTGAAGGTACAGGTACAGATAATATAGACGAGTACCCCTAAATCGGTAACCGGTAAAATTTTAGGGTCTTTACCTTACAGGATAAAGTGCCCTGAACCTACTGTTGTTGTGATTCGGTGCTATATGAATTAAACTGAATTGGTTATAACCGAGTTTGTGATCAGGTGGTAAAGATAAAGTGAGAGTTACATATGTCAAGAGGGGGGAGGTGGGGTGGGGCCAGGTGGGGTCGGGGTTACCTCTTGCGGGGCTTGGTGCCCAGTTGCAGCACTTCCTGTTCCTGTGTGCAGTATAGCAGGGATCTCTGCTGGGTTGATACCAGCAGCACCTGGTGACTATACTCTATCTGAACCACACCTGAGGACTCCTCCAGCAGCAGCACAGGCTTACACACCCCCTGCACGCACGCACACACACACACACGCACACACGCACACACAGTGTAAGGGCGGGTGCATTATAATGGACAGGATGGAGGCAGTGTGGGTAATTACCTGGTCCAGGTCCAGAGAGGTGAACACGACTCGTCCTTTATCGTCACCGGAGAAAAGCTTCATCCCGTTTGTGCTCCACGCCAACGCTGTAACAGAGCCTTTATGGAGGCCGACAACATCGAAACGCCGCAGCTGCAAAGAGGCAGTCAGGTGTGTGTGTGCGACACGGGTGCACAGAGGCAGTCAGGTGTGTGTGTGCGACACGGGTGCACAGAGGCAGACAGGTGTGTGTGTGCGACACGGGTGCACAGAGGCAGACAGGTGTGTGTGTGCGACACAGCTGCACAGAGGCAGTCAGGTGTGTGTGTGCGACACGGGTGCACAGAGGCAGACAGGTGTGTGTGTGCGACACGGGTGCACAGAGGCAGTCAGGTGTGTGTGTGCGACACAGGTGCACAGAGGCAGACAGGTTACTTCAGCGTTCATTGTCGATCAATCTTCTTACCTGTTTGTTGCGACCAGGAAGTGGAGACACCAGCTGAAAGACTGCAACCCGTCCTGAAGAGGTTCCCACAGCAACCAGGTCATCAAAGCAGCTGAGCAGCTTCACGGCTGTGATTGCATCATACTTCCCCTGTTACACACACACACAGGTCAAAAGCGGTCTCCTGTCTCTCGGACTTCCAGGTGTGCACTTGTTACCTATCCTGTCCGTGGTGAACAAACATCTCATCATGCACTGCAACATTTTTTATGATCATGTGATCTGTCTCAGTGCATCTCACTCCTGTTCAAACCTTTTCGAGCTATCACAGGTGGCTCCAGGTGAGTCTGAGGTTGAACCAAACGTAACCTGTAACACCTGTAACATGAACCTGAATGCATCACTGATCAAATGACTGCAGGAGATGACTGTCACCTGTCTGTGCACACCTGCATGAGTGTAAACATGAGTTAATGAAAGTCTGAGCGCATCATGCAGATGCACAGGTACCCGTTTAAAGAATCCAAATATAATTTCTGTCTTTATTTAACCTGCCAGCTATCTGACATCACCTGTGTGCCATCGCCTGTCTGACGCAAGTCCCCATAAACCTCCCCAACACTTAGTATCTAAGTATCGTAGGAGAAGGCCTCTCACCTCTAAGCTGTATTTGTTCAGGTGTGCGAGCCGGCGGCAGTACAGGTAGAGCATGCCGATGCTGCTGCCCACAGCCAGGAAGTCACTGCTACTGTCCAAAGCTGTCAGGTAGACCAGGACTGACCTGAAGCCCCGCTGCACCTGCAGGGAAACAGGGGAGCCCTCAGCTTCATCTCTGACCGCAACACCATCATCATCCACACCTGGACAGGTACATACCTTGGCTGGGATGGCATTCAGCAGGTAGTAGAGTGGACAGAACTCCCTCAGAATAGACTGTGGGGCCAGCTGAGCAGCCATGTTGCTGCTGAGGTGAACTCAGCTGATCCTGGCAAAAAAACAACAACACAGAAATACACCTGAGGACAGGTGAACCACCTGCTCATCACCTGCAGGAGCCTGAACCAAAGTGTTCACTGAATATCTGTTTAGAAACTTCAGGAAGTCTCTCACTGCCGTCAGGGTTTTAATCTTTAACCCTTCACGAGTCTCCGAGGGCGGCGCCATGAAGCACGTGAACGGCTCAGATTTACCGATAGTACCGCAGCTCGGTGGATCAAACAGACACCGAATTAAAAAACGCTAACCAATCTCAAACGGTGCTGCTGTACGCTGAACTCATTTTCGCTTAAAGGCGGATTGTTAAGTGGAGCTCGGCGTGGACGCCATGAAGGTTCCTATTCCTGACGTTATCAACGAGCCTTTACGCCAAAATCATGTTTGCGGTTCGACATCTGGCAGCTACACGCCGCGCAACTAGCCAGCGACGTCATTCTACTTTTCATTGAAATAACAATAAAGGTGATTCTGCAGTTTGGCAGCGACCAGTCTGAACAAACGTTGAAATTTAACCGGGTTTAAGGCCTGTTCGGTGGAGCAGACTTGGGCCAAATAAAGCAGAACCGTTTGCTGGATGTTACGGAAAGTCTCGGTTTCCCTCAAGCTTCGTTTCTTGTGGTCCAAACTCAGCGGATCTTAAAATTGGCAGTTTACTGAACAGAGTTTGGTGTGACGCTGCAAACGGCTGATGTTAGCTCCGTAACTTCTGTGGAAGGTGACAACTGAGAATAAATATCGCCAAGACACGAAGTGAACAAACAAACAAATAATTAAAATAACAAAAAACAAACAAACAGTCACTGCGTTTTTTACACAGAAGTGTCCAGGCTAGCATCAGTGTCGAACGCTGTTAGCACGCTGGCTAACACCGGCGGCGTGAAGGAGACCGTGGGATCTCACCGAAAGCTGCCCGCGAACAAGGCCGCGCAGATGTTGATCCAGGTGTTTTTGTTGCAGCTGGTTGTTGGGGAGCGGACAGGTGACATCGCCCTGCGTGACTGCTACAACCGAGGCCGTCCGCAAACTGCGCCACCTGCTGGACACAAGCAGCAAGACGCTGCGGCTCCGCTCAGCTTCCGGTTTTTATTTTATTTTAGGTGTTTGTTTGTTTATTCTGCGTAAAACTAAAACTCCACCGATAAAACTCCATCTCCCGCCTTATAATTAATAAATAAACATAAACGTTCAGAATTTAATGACCGGAAACGGAAACTCGACGACAGCTGACTGGAAAACAAGGAAACTGGATCCGATTTAAAAACATTTTTAACTAGAACAGGCGAGTAAAACTGGTGAAAAATGAATTAATTAATTAATTTAAATTGATATTTTTTGTGTTTTTTGGAGATACATTTATAAACGTAAATCAATATAAAGATGAAATAAGAGAAATATCCGGTATACAAAACTCTCTAGTCAATCAAAATGTGTTAATTTGCTTACAAACAGCTTTTTGTCTAAATGTCTTTATTTTAAAACGCTTAGAGTATCCTTTAATGTAAATTCTATTTTATTTTATATTAATCTTCAGTGAAATAAACTCGTCTGTGATTTTAGACACTTTTAAAGTGATTTTAAATTTTTTTAAAGATGACCCCGCCGGATCTTTTCACGGTAAAACACTGGATCCGCTCCGGGGATTGCGCGCTCCCGCTCCTGTTCAGGCTAAGCTAGGCTAGTTCAAATCTCCCCCCGCTAACCGTCAGCGCTCCCGGTATCACTGCTCCCGTTAATGTCGTCCTTCATCCCCGCGGAGCGTTTCCTCTTCGGGCACACACAGCGTTCATAAATCAGTATTTATTCGGTGAAATCGATCGATCGATCCGGTTGCTTTGATCCCGAGAGTGTCTGCACTGACTCCAACCTCACAGCCAAAATGGCGGACAGCGAGGGTGACAGAACAATAACAGCCCCGGAGCCGCCGGGGGCCGCGGATCAGCCCCCCGCCACCCCGAGCGCCCAGCCCGGGGACGGCTCACCGGCACCCCCCGCTGCTCACGCTAGCAAGCCCGGGGAGAACGTAGCGGCGGCCGGCAACCAGAGTGGTCAGTCCGGGGGGAATCTGAAGCCCGTGTCCGGCGCGGAGGGCGACCAGCCCGGCCACAGTGTACCGGTGGGGTCCGGGACTCAGCTGGCGGAGCTACTTCCGAGCCAGCCAGAGGAGCAGAGCATCCTGGTGGCCACGGAGTTCACCGACCTGGCCAACACCACCATCCTGTACGTGCAGCCAGACGGCAGCCTGGTGGAGAGCTCCGGGCTGACGGCAGAGGAGCAGCAGGCTCTGCTGGAGCAGCTCACCAAGCAGCAGGTGGTCCAGGTCTCCGACACCGAGGCGGCCCAGCTACTCCAGCAGGGCCAGCTGATCAAACCGGCTCACAGCTCAGCTCTGGATCCAAGTCAGCTGCAGCAGGTCATCAACCAGGTCACGAAGTCCCAGCAGCAGCAGGTCCAGGTGTCGCAGCAGCAGGTCCACGTCCAAGTACCGCAGCAGATCCAGGTCCCCCAGCAGAACCTGAAGACCCCGAACAATGCATCCCAGCAGCTGAAGAGCGTGGCCCAGCAGGTGGCCATGCAGACAGGAAGCTCGATCCCCTTGGTCCAGAAAAAGGTGGGTCACACGCTGAGAAAATCCAACTCGATTGGGGCCTGGACAGGTGATGCAGGTGAGACGTGACAGCAGGCGCTCGTAGTGGGCTGCCGTCTCCACGTTTCTGATCAATAAACTGGTTTACCTGTTGTTTACTTAACCACACGATTACTTTTTCACCTTCAGTTTCAGAAAAATAAAAAAACTGGTTTTATTCTGAATTTTCATGGAGAGCTTTAATCTTTTCACATTTGGAGCTTTTAGAACTTTTAAATGCTTCACACTGACATAAGAACTCATCAGTCCATTTTCATTATCGATACACTCTTCAGGAATCCTTAAACCAACTTCTTCACCAACTAGGTTTATGATCTTAATGTTGCCATGGTAACAAATCTCTGAATAATCACACTCATCATGTGTTCTGATCTGCTTTGTGTGTGTCTGTCCTTTCAGTTGGAGCCCGTTAGGATCCAGATCCAGGTGCCTCCCAAACAGGAAGTGAAGCCTGGCTCCGCCCCCCAGCAGAAGGCAGTTACTCAGCCGCAGGTGAAGCTGTCAACCAATGGCAGCGTGAGCAGCGCTCAGATTATCCACATCCAGCCCGTGGTTGGTCAGGAGGGTCAGCAGTTCTTCCTGCAGCAGAATCCTGGAGACCCGCCCATCCAGCTGCTGCTACAGAGCCCCGCCCCTGTGGTCGGCTCACTGCTACCATTGGTCCACAAGCTGACAGGCCAGACGGCATCAGTAGCCTCCAGCGCAGGTCAGAAACCCACGGCAACACCAATCAGAGTGTCCACGGCACCCACTGTTAAGACCCCAACCCCTTCAATAATTAAGACTCCACCCACAACTGTGGCTAAAACTGTTAGCTTTCCATTAATTAAAACGCCTGCTAACGGCACGATGGCTGCTGCCCGTAAAAGTCCCATTAAACCACCTGTCACAGTCACAGCAGTCCCAGTACAGACCGCTGCGCCTGCTGCACAACCTGTCCCAGTGGCCACACCCTCTGCAGCCTCACCCCCTCCCACTAAGGACAGAAGTGAGCAAAAAGAGAAGGAGAAGAAGGTAAAGAAGAGGGAGAAAAAAGCATTGAAGGTCCAAACCCGGTCCGGGCGAGTCTCCAGACCACCGAAGTACAAAGCCAAAGACTACAAGTTCATAAAGACAGAGGACCTCGCTGAAAGCCACCAGTCCGACTCCGACGACTACTCTGACATGAGCGTGGAGGAGGAGGATGGCGAGGGCAGCAGGAAGGATGGCGCCGCGCCCGGCAGCTCCCTCACCTACAGCCACAAGTCTCGGTCCCACCGCTGCCAGACCTGCGACAAGGCCTACATCGGTGCTGGCGGCCTGAACCGCCACTACAAACTGAACCCAACCCACGGGGAGCCAGAGCCACCAGGCGACCCGCCGGGTAACGCACCGCGCCCCCTTCCAGACAACAGCCAATCAGAGGAAACGGCAACAGGTGCCGTCAATGAGGAGAAGGAGGAGAAAAATAAGGATGACAAACCTGCTACCACGGCAACAAATAAAGTGAGAAATCATCTACCAATCACAGCAGAGATCTGTGTCATCCTACAGTTTTTTCTTATTGTCTGTGTACAGTTAATAAGCTGTTAACTAACCAGTTAATTATGGCTAGTTAGCCCTTCCTGCAGCTCAAACACTCAGGATAATAACAGCTGTTGACAGTATGCTTCAGGTGATTGTTGTCTGTCTGCAGGTGGAGGGGGGTCCAGCAGCAGCTGTAGGACTCAGGGGCCTCCATCATCGGGGCCCTGGCCGTCCCAGAGGACGAGGGCGAGGCAGGGGTCGGGGACGAGGGCGGGGACGGTCATTGGGACCGCCTCCTAAGGTGAGATAACTCGTGGAGTATGAAAGTGATCAACTGCTGCCAGTGAGTGTACACGTTACAGCCACCCAGTCGTCGTTGTTCCCAGACTTTGAAAGTGACTTCAGCGTTTCAGCTCTTTGTTCCTGTTCAGGGAGAGAAATTTTCTCTCTGCAACATAACAGTCCGGCTCAGTGTCTGCAGTGGAGAGCACACAGGTGACCCTGAGAAGCAGCATCTTCTTCCTGTTTGAGTGAAGAATAAAACTCCAGATGTGATTCCGTTCATTTTCACTCCTGGCACAAACACCTGCTGCTTTGTAACCCACTTCAGTTCACTCACTTCATCCTGCGTGTGCTTCAGAGGTCCCCGTCAGGGAGTGCACTGCTGCCTGCTGCTCCGTCATTTCACCTGGTGATCCAGGTGTGCTTTGTCCCGATTCAAACTAAAAACTCTACTTTCATCTTTCAGAAAACTCACATTTCTCAGAAACATCGACTCCGACACGCTTACAGTGATGCTGCATTCATGCACACACAGACGCACTTAAGTTAAAAAAGGATAACTGTCGCCTTCAAAATAAAAGCAACAAAGTAGTATTGTCCTGCTACAAAATGGCAAAACACAGTAATCATTCTCTTTACGGTGGCTGTGATGGGACAAACTGCACGATATGTGACCTCACACAGGCCGTCGGGGATGCTTCGCTGTAAAATAGACCTTTGTTCAACTCTTATTAGACCTCTGACTACATCTGTCACCTCTGCAGGTGAGCTCACCTGTACAGTAGTTTGCACAGAAACCTCCTTGTCCTGCTTTGTTAGCACTCAGGTGAATCTGATTGCTTATTTTTCGCAGGTGACTGTGGGCCTTGTGAGTAGGAGAGGTCGTCGTGGTCGACCTCCGAAGTTGGGTGTTACCATGGTAACAGCAAAGCAGCAAGCAGAGAGAAGACGAGAGTGTCTAGAGGAGGTAAGGTGCAGGAAGCGGCTCCTTTCAGAGTAAAGGTCTTCAGAAATATCGATTAATCTGTAGTCACCTGATGTGCTGACACCTGAGCATCCTGTCACGTCGCTCACAGGTGGTGGAGCAGTGTGAGGATGAGGAGCTGATGGACATCGTTCTTCCTCGTCTGACCAAAGTGATGAGTCTGTGGGAGCTAATGCTGGCAAAGGTACGCACACACGAAGGAGGAACCTTTATCCACACCTGCCGGGATCGGTGACATTATCAGGGGCTCAGAATCAGAATACTTTATTAATGCCAGAGGAAATTACGTGAGCACAAGACAAGACATTGGAGCATGTTAGAAAATATTACAAACAGCTGTAATAAATAAATATCCTGACAGTTTAAACTGAGCTGCCCTCTCATCACACCGACTCTTATTTTCTCTGTAAACGATGTGCAGCTATTGCAGTGTATCATGTGCCCTGGCTGTTCCAGGTGGAACGCGGCGGTCCGGGTCGAACTCATTTCCCAGACATTTACCGTGAGTTTGAGTCCCTGCAGGCTCAGGTGAGGCAGGCTGCTCAGGATTACATCAGCAGCCCGCAGGGTGGAGCCACGCCCCTGGAAGTCAGGAACATCGAGGTGAGGCCCGTGCTGACATCAGAACGCCTGTTATAAGTTGACTGCGGCGTACAGGCAGGGCTCTAGACTAACTTTTTGGCACGGTTGCACTGGTGCACCTAACGTTTTTTCTTAGAAGCGCCCAAATGTTTTAACCGCATCACTTAACACCGCAGTTTTACATGTTCACTTTTTTTGGGAGGAAAATTGCTGTCCATACAGACAATATTGATTTGTAAATGATTAACTAACAATCTTGTCAACACAAAGTTCTTTATTTGGAGCTCAGTTCTACAAGAAAGATAAGTTACTGAAAAAGTGCTTGTGCTTAAAGTGCTTTGGCACTCTTTGGTAATATTGTAGACAATGTTAAACTTAATCATCATCTCGACCTCCTCTGACCACCTGTTTGCTGCTGAAAGGCAGTGGGGAGAGGGGACACTTGGACAGTGCATTTATCAGACAGTCAGAAATATTATAATTCTGATCATTTATCAGTACTGATACATGTGAGACTTCATCAGAGGTGTGAGCATCACAGCAGATGTCTTTGTGTCAA
>VUQG01031338.1:0-13505 GCA_015106755.1 Etia nguti | reverse complement strand
CGCCCGCACACGCACACACACTCACACATGCACTCACACACACACACACACACACACACACACACACACACACACACACACACACACACACACACCACATGGGAGGTGGGTGGGGGGCGTCAATGCACATTTTTCTGTCTCTCCCATTGTCCTCTTCATCGTCATCCCATTTTCTCTTCTTCCGTCCTGCTTCTGTGTCAGTTGATGTAGAGGGTGATGGCACCGTGTCTTCATTTTCATCATCCTCACTTTCAGAGGTGGTGTCTGACAGTTCATTCCCTGAATTGAAGAACCTGAATCGCTTCCTGTTCATCTCGTTACTGTCACCATTATCATTTTCCTCTCTTTGGCGCTTCCTGGAGCTTCCAGGTTCTGGGCTGGAGGGCACCAAGTCTGAGGCATTATCCACAGGACCACTTTCATCAGCTTCCTCTCTTGGAAGGCTCCTGGATCCTTGAGGTTCTGGGATGATGGGTATTAACTCTGGGACATCGTCATTCAGATTCACTTCCAGGGTCGCTTTTATTTTCACTGCCAGAATCAATGTCGCTTTCCCAGACCCACCACATTTCATCAGCCAACTGATCTTCTGCTTCTCGGGGCAGATTAATGTCCACGTTAACTGCTGGTAGAGGAAGACCTTGGTGGTCCCAGGGATCTTCAGCTAAACCGGCCAGGTTGTTTTCCATGTCAGCTGCTGGAACAGGTAGCACTTCATTGTCCCAGAAACCTTCTACTCCCACTGCTGGATTTATTCCTATACCAGCTGCTAGCATAGCTAGAGCACCATGGTCCACTCGTGCCTCTACCTCAATATTCCAAAGCCATAGAATATCATAAAAAAATTGAATCACAGTTTCCAGGCTGTCTTCATTGAACAGATCACCCATTATACAAGCCCGGAGCAAACTCATCCCTGGACCTACTGACGCGTATTGTTCATAGTGCTCCACTAAATGAAGCAGCGGGCGAAATCTTAGCCCCACATCTAGAAACAGAGAAATATTTTATAGTTAACACTCATGATGAGAGAACAGTCCACTAATTCCAATCTGTGCTATATTACATGCAATATAGGTGCACCTGAAAACTAAATGCTGAAAACTACATAGGTTAGGTTACTATTGCATACACTGCAGTTCATGAATGATTTTCCCATCAAATCAAATACAGCTGTGATGAGTATCAAGAGAGCTTTGAATATCAGCATTTAAATGTTTCCTCAGGCCACATCACTATAATAAAATACTACTAAACTACTTAATTTTCATAAAGATTATAATGTCATTTTTTTCACTTTACAAAGCAATTCAATCTTCAAATCAAGTTGAAAATAGCATGCAGCACCAACATTTAAAGAAGCCTGTGAAACATCCCTGCCTAGTCGAAAACATGTATATTCTCCAATCCCCCACTGGCAGTCACAAAACGGTTGATGTACTGGGAAAAACACCGTACCAAACGGAGGTATCTAGACTGTGTGACCGAGGACTTTACGAGCTTTTGAAAGCGGTATGTGTTGTAACAAACTGTCAGATAATACATCACAGATTTGAAAAGAGATGTTCTAACTTTGGTTAGGGCCGTTGATCACACCGTCTCCGTTATCCATTTTAAATATGGTTCAAATCCACTTGACTGGAGGAAAGTGATCAGTAAAGCTGACAAACTTAAACTGGCTGTTTAAAATTTTTTACTGTAGAAAGTCGTTAAAATAGTTGAAAAGTTTAAAAGAGTTTTCTGCTGTAGCTGTTAACATGCGAAGTGACTGTAACCTGTGCTGCTAAATGTTTTTTTTTTACAGAGCATTGTCTGGGGTTCTAACGATGATTCGTGAAGTCATACTGGACGTCAGATTCAAATGTGACGTCAGTGCTTCGAATGTGGACTTTTTAAAAATATATATATATTTATTTATTTAATATATTTAGATATTTATTATTTATTTTGTTTTACAGGAAAACCACACGAACACAAATTACACATTTCATACAAAGGAGATTTTTTGGCAAATACCAGAGGAAATCACTGTTTGGCAGACGGTCTGACAAACTGGTGTTTGCAAACAGATGCTAAAATGCTAGTTAATGTATTTATTACTTCTAGGCTGGACTAATCTAGTTCATTATTATCAGGGTAAAATCCCAGAAAAGCTTTCAATTGATCCAAAGTGCTACAACAAGTGTACTGACAGGGACTAGAAAGATAGTTCTCCCATAATAACTTCTCTTTATTGGCTCCCTGTTAATCTAATAATCAGGCCCCATTTTATCTTAAAGACCTCATAGTACCATATCACCCCAATAGAGAACTTTGCTCACAGACTACAGGTTTACTTGTGGTTCCTTCTATGGGTTTTAAAAGTATAATGGGAAGCAGAGCCTTCAGAATTATGGCCCCTCTTGTGTGGAACCAGCTCCTAGTTTGGATCTACTTCTAAGATCAAACTTTCCTTTTTGATAAAGCTTATACTGTATCCGGTAACCCTGAATTTCCCTTTAGTTAAACTGCACTAGGTTTAGGCTTTTTTCACTCACTTTGTTTTCATTAATTGTGTGTTTATTCACCACTCTGCATTTAATCATTAGATATTATTCCACAGTGTGTCTTTTGCCCTGTCTCCTTTTCCTCACCCGCAGCTGGTCACAGCAGATGGCTGCCCCTCCCTGAGTCTGATTCTGCTGGAGGTTTCTTCCTTTTATAAAGGAGTTTTTATTCACCGCTATCACCAAGTGCTTGCTCAGAGGGGGCTGTTTGATTCTTGGCATTTTTATCATTGGTACTAAATTGAAATGAATTTTTTGTGACCACAGTTTTGAGGTTGGAGCTCCAAAACTTTGGAACAGCCCTCCTCTGCCTTATCAGGTCAGCTGAATGTTTGGTTTGTATTAAAAACATGTTTTTATAAGTTACCTTTACCTTCATCTTTAATTTTTGGCTCTCACTCTTCTTATGTGTGTGTTGAAGTGTGTATGCAGCAGTTAATGTAAGTATTTGTGTGTTTAAATGTACGCTTATTTTTAATACATGCTTCTATCTAACCTGTGAAGCACTTTTTTTTACTGTGTGTTTTAAAAAGTGATATACAAATAAAGTTATTATTCTTAGAAAAGTTATACCATCTAAGAATCAGGACCATAGACACCTTCCCTATGATCAAGAGGAAGAGGACGATATGATCATATCTATGATCATATCCACGAACGACATTAACAAGACAGTGACGTTCGACAGTGTAATATATCACAGTGACTCACGGAAGGAAGAAAGCTCAGACAGTAAATGGACCCCTGTGTAGGTAGCATTTAGAGCTCTGCAGTGTGACCAGGAAACCGAATACTCTGCAAACAGCCATCCTAGGGCCAAAACTGAAACCCAATCCTGCATGCACACCAAAACCCCAGAAACCTGCTGCAATCTGCATAGAGGTCAAAGTTACAGTGTTTTAGTCCTCAGATCACTGAAAGATGTAGTCTTTATTTCACTACTGTTTTACTTTATTTACTGTAGAACTTACTGTACTACTAAAGAGCAATTATAGCCTCAAATGTGTAAATGACAATTTAGTTCTCTCTGTAAGTTTTATGAAATGCCACAAAGAAATGGCATCTGTAGATGAAGATCGTGAGGAACGTTAGAAAGCTGCAGCAAAGGCACTGAATGGTTTTTACGTGATGTAGTTTTATTCAAATACTGCTTCCAAGGTCATGAATGACTTTAAAATGCAAAAAAAACTACTTGGAAAAAAAATAAACAGTATGAAATCCTTTAAATCTCAAAATGATTCAGTAGTAACATTGTCTCCTTTTATTCAGCTAAAAAGTAGTTTAAATACTGAGTTAGCTTCTAACGTATTTTCCTCTCCAGAGCAGTGAGAGGACGGCTGGATGTCTTCTCAGGAAGCACCAGTCTCAGCTTCCTCCTGAGGGAGGGGGAGCCTCCTTCCTCAGGCAGGTACTCTTGCTGCAGCAGAGCAGCTGCTGTGGAGGATTCACTCTCTGTGGATATACCGGGGACAGAGACACCTGATACGCCTGCCTCCTGCATGCTGGCTCCAGACCTCTCCACTGCAGGCACCTCAGTTTGAGCCACACCCCCTATTGATATATCAACCATTGTACCACCAGGTACGTTCCCAGTTTCCGCCTGACTGTTACTAATTGATATATTCTCCACTGTGCTCACTGGTTCAAGTCTTTTAGGGGCATCCCCAGACATACCATCCTGCGAGGCAGGGAGGTTCTCTTTGGTCATGGGTGCTTGAGGTTCAACAGACAGCTGATGCAGTCCTGCATTCTGAATGACTTGTCCCTGTGCTGGTTCAGGTTTTGGCTTGGCTACAAGAGGAGCACTGTCAGGAAGCATTTGGCTCTGAGAGGGGGACTGGACAGCTGCAGGATTAACACCTGGGTTTGCTGCTAAGTTCAAGGGAGCTCCTCCGGTCTGAGGTGTTGCATTTGCATGGAAAGGGTTAGCAGCAGACAGAACTCCTCCTGCAGCCTGTCTGCTAAGCATGTCTGGAGCACCACTTGGAGCCATGTTAGGCCCACTGAATGCTATATTAGGAGCTGGACTTCTGGGGAACAGCAAATTTGATCCTGAGGCCAAGGTGCTGAGCAAAAAGTTCCCCCCTTGAAGAGAGAGGCTGCTGCTACTTAGCTGTGAGCAAGCTGAGCCAAGCAATGAGAGGTTGGTAGACGAATGCTGAGCACTACCCAGAGTCAGGCCAGCTCCTTGATACTTATTACCCAGCAGACTTTGCCCATGCCCACTAATAATAGTAGACCCTGATTGGTCAGCAGCACTGCTGCTTTGCACGGACTGGTTGTTCTCTGGGTATCTACTCTCTTCTGTACTTTTCTGGTCACTTTTCTCACTTTTGGAAGTTGTTTTTTCAGAGGGTGTTTGGCTTTTCTGTCCTTCCTCTCCTCCGACCTCTTCTTCCTTGTTTCCATCCTCAGTCAATGTCTCAGTCTTGGAGGATTTCCTCATTTTTTTCTCACTAGACTTTCCTTTTTCTTCCCTCTCCTCACGTTCCTTTCCATCCTTTCTTTTTTCTTTGCTTTTCTTGGAGCTGCTTTTCTCCAAAGGACCCTGCTCATTTTTCTTCCTAGGATGGACTTTGCTTTTTCGTAGTGGATTCAAGTTTAGTTTGACCTTCAGTAACCGGCCGGATTGAACTTTCTGCCTCTTTTCTCTTCTCTTTCTTTTGTCTCTTATTATTTCCTCCTCTCTCTTGTGCTCAATTTGACTATTTCCTTCCTCCAGGGTTCTTGAACTCTGCAGATCAAACGACACATTTCTGATTACTCTTCTCAACTCTGTGTTCTTCAACACGTCAGAGTGGTTATGAGCATTCCTTTCTCTTTCATTCAGCCTGTACTGAGAAGAGAAGCCGTTAGGCAGAGCAAAGTCTCCTGGATTGGTCCCAATCTTCCGTTGTCTCATGTCCTGCTCTGGTGGTCTGTATGTCCTGTGACAACTTTCACAGCGTAAACTCTCATATCCTTTAATCTTTACTTCTGCGTGTGTCCTGTGATTGTTCACGTTTCTGCCATTCTTACGGGCTGGCAGGATCTCTGCACTTTGACTAAAGGCTTCACTCTGTGGATAAGAAGATGAATTTGTATTTTTATGAGAAACAAACTTGTTAGGGATGTCCCTGTTCAAGATTCTATGCTGAACTTCTGTCCTTTTCCCCTCCTCATCAGTTATCCTTCTTATTTTTCTCCTTTCTCTGTCTACCTCTGCCTCAATCCCTCCATTCATCCTGTTTTCTCTTCTCATTGGTTTCAGCTGTGGTGCATCATTGCTGCAGTCAGGACAGCTGAAATAGCCACCGTTCTCATCAGTTCTAAATCTAAACTGGCCTCCGGGTTCATTTGCCCATGTGTCCAAAGTCATGGCGTCCTTGTTCCATTGCTGCCTGCTGTTTTCTTGCAAGAAAACATCCCTCGTCCTCTCTCTAACATTGAGGTGATTAACACGGTGGTTAGCCGTGCTGCTGCTTCCTTCTTGCTCTTTCAGTCTTTTACTTTCTTTCATTTTTTTCTTTCGAAACACATAGTAAATCAGAACTATCAGCAGAGTCAAGGCAACGCCACCTGAAGCAGAGGGGAATGAGTATTATTGGGTATTAAAGGTTCTGCAATGTATTTTTCTCCTGTTTTTATTTTTGAATGTTGATCATTTAGAACTGTGTTGTTTCATATATGCTGGGTGTTCTCTGCTTATGATTCTTCATCTAATACTCTAATTCTCTTTTCTTATTCTTTCATTAATGTCTAAGAGTTAAATTGAAATCATTGTTCTTTTATCCTGTATTGTATATCATTCTCACCGATAAAACAGATGACTGCAGTGATGGCTAGATCTCGAGCATACAACTGAGGCGTTACGCTGGCTCTTGGTTCTATATGCACTGTGATGTTCTGATTGGACGGGACACAATTGGCATCAGTCAGTTCCAGAACTGTGGTTACAGCCGGGTTGTCAGCGCTCGCACATACCATCCTGCGGCCATTGTAGAGAATCTGAGATTAGCACAAAAAGAAAGAGAATAGTCAGTTCAGGTTGTACTGGTGAGTGGACATGGGTTTAGTGGGGCCTTCCAAAAATGGAGTTCCTGTACCTTGTCAGGTTGTTGGATGAAGGTGGACAGGAAGTTGACGACCTCCAGCAGCTGACATGAGCAGTTCCATGAGTTGAGGTCCAGGTTGAGATTTGTCAGCCAGGTGAGGTAAGAAAAAGGATCCACAGGAGCAGAACTCAGGCGGTTTCTGGAAAGATCCAGAGTCTTCAGGCTCACCAAGCCACGGAAACTAAGACGCAGAGGGGGCAACGTTATATATATTACATTAGTTTTGGTGAAGGTCCTTTATTTCTTTTAAAGAAAGAAAAAAATAATAAACACAGTAATATAAATACTTACCTGTTTCTGTCCACATGTTCAATCAGATTATCTGACAGATCCAGATTCCTCAGCTCTCTCAGGTCATTTAGAGGGAAGGAACCAGAATCTAAGCTGGTGAGCAGGTTTCCCTCCAGTGTAAGGCTCTGCAGAGCCTTGGCACCTTTAAACCAGCCACCCTGGATCTGCACGGCAACACAGAGTTGATTCTTACTTCACTTATTTAGTCCCACAACGTAAAATGCTGTATGTTCTTCAAATGTACAAGAAACATTGTGGAAGACAATAAACATCTACTAACATCTGCACATAGTATGTGGTCTTAACCTTTATATAAAACATAAAAGTATCTTCTTTCTAATTGCCAGCAGGTAGAAAAAAAGTTCAGCTTCCGTAGGAAGATTACCCTGAGCAACCTTGCTCTAATACCTCAGTAAGCACTTTACTCATTATTTATGACGTCTATCTCTGGTTTCAAGTTTTGCTGAATACAATATGATGCTCATTTTGCTCATTACTGTCCCCATAGGTGTCCAGAAGGAGAAAAGGAGGGTATCCTTCACCATATATATAATGAGTTAGCCAATAAGCATGTAGTGTCCCTCAGTCAGATAGGCCCTGTACATATCATATCAGGTCTTCAGATGGCTGAAAACGTTCAGCTCGAACCTTCAACTGGTAAAGTCACAATGCCTACATCCATCTTTTCCATGACCTACTATCCATTATTAATAAAGTAATCATTTAATTGCAAAATCTCTCAACTGAAAATGCTACTGTTGTAAATAGTAGCATTTTCCCCAGCAAAGGTACCTACCATGCTAATGATATTATGGCCCAAGGTAAGGACCTGTAGCTGGGTTAGATTCATCAGAGCTCCACCCTGTAGAGATTCACTGTTCAGGAGGTTGTGGTCCAGCAGTAAGGTGCGGAGGAAGGGCAGATTTCTGAAGGACTCTTTACCAAGTTCTGAGATGTTGTTATGACTCAAACCTGGATGATCAGCAGGGAGAAATACATTTGAACACAATAAAACTGGGAGTCTAAATATTTTACTTTTGTGGCTCCTTCTGATTAATTTTTTAAAAAGGCATCTAAAAAGTGAAAGATGCAGTTTCTGTTTTGTTGCCTGGCTATGCTATTGTTTCTAAAAAGAGTCTGGAAAAGAAACAACTTTCCTTCTTTTGTTCTTTTTCTGTCTGTCATCTGCCATTGCTTTGCAGTATACTTACAGTGTTTCTTAGTTTTATGGTGCAGATAACTTTCTCCTAAAGTTTAGTGGGTCACAGTTTTAAAACTAACTCTATTTCATCTAGCAAAAGGGTTTGGCACTGACTTCTATGGATCAAAAGTGAAAGGCTGTACCAAGAGGGAACATGTAACACAAGCAAGACTAGTTGCCTTGCTTGTGTGTAGTTAGTCTTGAATCTTTATTTTTGTAAATTTGAGAGGCATAATTTATCATAGAATGAATATGAAAAACTGCATTAGAAGCTTTTGCTAGCTACCCTCAAATACCCCTCTTGACCATTATGGCTGCTGTTTTGATTCACTATCTAAACTAAGTTTGATTAACTTTGAAGGACCCGTCCCATCCCGGCAACAAACTGTTCCAACTTCTCTAATCAGGTAGAAGGTTCCGCACCATCCGGGCAAGAACAGAGAGACTCAAGAGGAGCTTCTATCCCCAGGCCATCCGGGTCCCCCCCACCCCCCATCCAGATGAACAGAATCAACTTGTCCTACCACTATTGTTGCTCTTTTTCAATTCTCCCATAAATTTTAGGATTCTTTGAGGCTGCTCTCTCTTATAATGCCCCTAGATGTAATACTCTGTTTAAAAATAAAAGATTACTCACCAATGACTGTGATGTTGCTGAGCTCAGACAGTGAGGCAGGCTGAACTGTAGAAATTGAGCCTTCAGTTAGCAGCAGAGCCTGTGTCGTATTCGGAGCAACTGGTCAAGGCATACAAAAACACACAACATTATCAGCATATTAGTGCTTTTCGGTTACATACGTGATAAGTAAATTACTTACGTGGTAAATTTTGTATTATGCTGCACCAAATCATAATTTTGGGGAATTTTACTTGTCAATAAGCTAATCTTTGGAAAGAATACAAAACAAAATAAATTATAGTAAAAATGTTGCTAGGTTTTATTAATTATATAAGCTTATTAAATGGTTACATTATATATATGCATTATGGTTTTCTTTAGTTTATGTTTTGCAATAGTGGTTTTTGTGTTTCTTTGAGCTTTTAGGCTTGATTTTATTACTGTTCCTAGTTTCATGAGTTATGTCTGGTTGATTTTGAGTTCTGTTTATTTCCACTATTATTTGACTATTATGAGGTTTGTTTGTTTTTAAATCTTAGAATTATAATTCAATCAGCACTCCAACCTGTTTGTATGTGATCTTTCATATTCTGATTCATGCACATCAAAGTAAAACATTTTGTCATTTTAGAATGCAATGAGCAATAAAATATGTATTAGTGAATCCATTTACAAATTAGTATTAAAATTACCACCTGCTGAAGGCAACACGCTAAAATGACTAACATTAGCATCACTCCAGGTAGCCCCACCCTTGTAGGCTTGTTAGCTTGTGATAATATGGCATCAGTACTAGCTAGCTACCGTTTTTAGTGTGATTCACAAATAAACCTGGAAGCAACTCAAACTGTTAGAACAAGCACTGAGCCCTGAGTTATTGTCTGTAAACACAGTCTCATCAGTCCATATGTTACCACAAAGCTTTTTGATACTTAAAGTTAAAAAACTTGACACTGGGCTATCAGTTTTGTCATTCCTTGTGTTGCTGAGATTCCTCTTTTTATTGTCTATTAAATTACCAAATAATGGATATATTTTTTTAAAAAAATAAAGCATAATCAAAAAGTAATTTGCAAATTAATTTTTTAATTTACAATTGATTATTAAAGCATAAAAAATGCTTTATTTCAATGTAACGTAACTCTCCCAGTCCTCCATATCCCAGTACCTTCTTATTCTTCATGTCTGTGTTCAGTGTTTTCCTGTTGAGTTACATTCTCCTGTATTTTGTTAGTTCCCTGTCTCTTGTGTTTTGCTGTCTTCAGCTCTGAATACTATGACAAATAACTTTTTTCATATTACTGCTGAACAGTAGGACTATGCACTTATTTAGGCTCTGTGACTTATCAGTTTTCAGTTATAGGAGGGGAATGGCATTTTTTTATTTTTTTTATTTTTTTTTACCTATAATGTTATTCAGTCTTTGGCAGATGACAGCATCCTCAGAACAAACCATACAGGAATCAGGACACAATGGGACTTGGGACATGCGATGGGCGCTGATGACTAGCAGCAACAACATCAGCAAAATATCTGAAAAGAAATTTGCATAATCTTAACTGCCTGAAGTGGGCCTCTGCCATGAAAGAAAACCATTATGTGTACTACTCACTGTACATGTTGTGTTACAGTGAAGTGATGAGGAGGCCTCTCTTCCACAGGGTCGTAACCTGATACAGATTTATACGTATCGCCATTATCATCCGTTTGTCCTACGAAAAGACGTAATTGTATCACTGTAAAAACACCAGAATCACCCATATTGTGTAGTCAGACCTGCGTGGCTGACTGTGGACTTCAGCCTGGAGCATCCTGAACAGAACAACACACAAGTACTGTAGATAAATGAGTGCTAGAACATCATGAATAAAACACATATAGATGTCTTCATAGGTGTTTTCACATATTAAAAGTAATTCTTACCGTCAACACCATCACAGAGTACACGTTCGCTCTCTGTTGCTAAGCAAACAAATAACGCTAAATGGTAATGCATCACCATGTGTATTTGTGTGTTAGATAGCATTGGGGAGATAGAGTTTGTCCCCAGAGGAGGCTGACTGATGGATAACAGCCCGACATTGTAGCCAAATGAGGCCTATCATGTTTCTGCTAAAGCTCTTTTACTAATGGACTTTTCTCTGGTGATAAACAAATGTAAGCTACTCGACAATAACCATAAAGCAGAATGGCTCATCAGATTGACCAGCAAGACAACACATTCATTACAGAGTGCAATTATATTTCAACCTGGCACATTTTTATCTGCTATACAAGAAACGCATTTTGCAGTTTATTCCTAGCGCAGACAGCACTGCTGATTGAAACAATAACGTCTAAGCACCACTTAAACCTGATTTAAGAGCTATTTAAGCATTATGTTTTATTAACACTGAACTGAATGTGGAGCTTTCATCTTCACTAAGCTTTTTTTCACTGATGTAAATATACAGCTGCACTCTGATCTCGTGCATTTTTACATAGTGATTTTGAATTTGCTGGTACTTGTTTTGTGTCAGTTTTTTAACACATCGAGTCTCTTTGTAGTCATTTCATACATCTTTGTGTGTCAGGTTAATCTCTTTTGTCTCTGTTGTTTTGCCCCACTGTATTTTTGTGAGTCTCAACACTGTTGTTCTTTTGCATAGCTTTTTTGTAGGGAACTGTTTTAATTGACATTATAGTTTGTCTTAATACTACTGAAGAGACAGTAGACACCTGGGAGACAGGTGTAACAGTGAAGCTCCCGGAATAGAGGTAGTGAGGGGATCAACTATCCAAAGCAACAGACAATACACGAGAGGTGAAGAAGAGAGTGTAGGCAGAGTGGAGTGGGTGGAGATAGTGTCAGGGGGATTTGTGACAAAAGGATAGCAAAAAAGGGAAGGTTTACAAGACAGTAGTGAGACCTACCCTTACGCAGGGTTTGAGGCAGTAGCTCTAAGAAAAAGACAAGAGGCTGACGTTGAGGTGACAGAGTGACCAGGATGGACATCATCAGAGGGACAACTCAGGTTAAGCAGTTTGGAGACAAAGTTAGAAACTCAAGTTGGAAGTGGATATATTAGACAAAGGATGTTGAAGATGGAAATGCCAGGGAGGAGGAAACGAGGAAGACCTTTGAAAAAGTTTATGGATGTAGTGAAGGAGAACAGAGATTGTTGGTGTGATAGAGGAGGAGGTCAAGGATAGGGTTAGATGGAGGCAGATGATCCGCTGTGACAACACTTAAAGGGAGCAGCCCAAAAAAATAAATAGTTGTTTTGTAGTGCATCTCTTTTTTTGTGTACTGTATTTCTTTAAAGTTGTTTTGTGTCTCTTTGTTGTCTCTTGACAAGACACATGTGGATGAGACAGGAAACAAGGAGAACTCAAACCGAAGACTATGAAAGTAAAGCAATCTAGACTTGTAGCCAAAATTTCATAGAAGCTAAACAGCCAACAGACCTCACACAACAAGAACAACAACAAGAACTAACGCTCAGAATTAACAGTATGATAGCAAGTCAATAATCAGACAGTAATCTAAATCTTCAGGCACAGAATAATAGTAATAATAGTAAAACTCAAATCCACTGACATAGAATACAAACTCTAAAGTAAACACAAGAACCTAGGACCAGGACAAATACAGATTTCTTAGTAGAACAGAATAGAATAACCCTTTATTGTCCTTGTACATGAACAATGAAATTATGGATGCTCCACATCTACTGTGCAGGAATAAAATATAAATAGTAAGACATCAGGAATACACACAGTAGCAGAGCTTGCTCTCCACTGAGGAGCAGTAGAAGGCCAGCAGCAGCTTCTAGTCCAGGTTATTCTTCCTCAGGACACAGAGGAAGTGCAGCTGCTGGTGGGCCTCCTCTACCAGGGCGTGATCGGCAGAGATGTGATCGCCCAGAAACCTGAAGGTAGAGACAGATTCCACTCATTCTCCATTTATAATGAGATTGCAGTGAACCTGTCTGTGCCTCCTGAAGTACACGATGAGGTCTTTTGTTTTAAGGATGTTCAGCTTCTAGTATATCTGCTTTAGAGATTTTCTGCCTGCTGTTAGTAACACATCACTGAGTAACGTCATAGCGTAGTGGTTTATACATTCACAAAATAAGCTAAAGCTAAAGCTCCGACCCATAGTCAGACCACATCTGGATCCCCTTCAGTTTGCTTACCAGCCCCATCTCGGAACTGAGGACGCCATCATCTACCTGCTTAATCGTGTCTACACCCATCTGGACCAGCCGGCGAGCACTGTGAGGGTCATGTTTTTTGACTTTTCCAGTGCTTTTAACACCATCAGGCCGACCCTCCTGGGTGATAAGTTAACAGCGATGCAGGTGGATGCTTCTATGTGGTCATGGATTGTTGATTACCTGACAGGAAGCCCACAATATGCGTGTCTTCTACAGTATGTGTCTGACAAGGTAATCAGCAACACAGGGGCACCACAAGGGACCGTCCTCTCCCCCTTCCTCTTCACCCTCTACATCACAGACTTCAGACACTGCACAGAGACCTGCCATCTTCAGAAGTTTTCTGATGACTCTGCAGTGGTTGGATGCATCAGCAGGGATGATGAGACAGAGTACCGGGCTGTGGTCGACTCCTTTGTCACGTGGTGTGAGCAGAATCATCTTCAGCTCAACGTGGCAAAGACAAAGGAATTGATCGTGGACTTCAGGAAGTCCAGGAAACACTTGACCCCTGTTTCAATCCAGGGGGTCAATGTTGACATTGTGGATGACTAT
>VUQG01031337.1:23099-35484 GCA_015106755.1 Etia nguti | reverse complement strand
TACATCTCGCCTGGCTGTGCGGCACAGGCGCTCTCTGCGAGACAACTTTCCAGCTCAGCTCAGTCACAGTGCCACGCAGGAACAGAGGCCCGCCGAGTCCACTTCTTGCAGCGACCTTGGAAAGAAAGGGAAAGTCAAAACAAAGACAACCGCCATAACCATCAGGAAAAAGCCTCAGCGTGAAGAAGGAATAGCTTAGCAACAGTCTCCCACTTCCTGGTAAGAACTGACACGGCGTTAGCTGACAGTGAACTACTGCTAATGAACTCCTCGTAAGCAGTTGCCCTTTCTGTTTTAACTTCTTCGGAAAGTGACAGACTTTTTAAAAAAGTTTGTAGTAGTCACCAGTTGCCCTTCAGTCACAGGTTTGTCACTCATTTGAAGAAGTTTTGCGAAGTTCGCTAGCTAGGCTAGCTTGTTAGCTTCCTAGCATGTCGCTTTGTGGACTTTATCTTTGTAAAACTGGACAGTTGAAGGTGTCAGTAAACGCTTCCAGCTGCTTTGTAACGTTTATATTACAATGTGAAAAAAGCGTCTTTGTGCTAAAGTGCTAAAGCGCCTAATCCTGCGGTGCCAACATGACAGTGGACACTTGTTGCTACAATGTTACAGTCATGTTACACGTACTACATAACAGCTTTCAAACAGTAATAATCACACACAGCCTCGGTGATATAAAAGAACACGCCTGTCTTTACAGCGTTTCTTTACATCCTTGATTGTCAGTATTTTTTTTTTATGTCAAAGCTTATTTTGTATAATGTGTCAATCGTGATGTGTAATGTGTCTGTCAACATTGCTTACTATACTTTGGATGTCAAGTCTCAGCTGTCAGTAAGGACATTTGTGGAGGAATTCCTAGTCGAGTAGTATAACACCCATGAACATGACTGCAGCAGGGCCAAAGCAGGGGTTGGATATGGAGTGGATGCCTTTCATGAGCCTCCGCTTGGCATCCATGCTCTGTAAATGTAAACCCAGTAGTTTGCATACATCCATACTGTATTTTTCCTGTGGATGGCAATTTTGTATGTGTGGAGACTGAAACTTAAAACAACCAAGAGCCATTTTAATAGAAAAAAAAGCAGTACAGTAAATAATTTTGAGGTTTGGACTGCTGATCTCACATTCAATGGCACTGATGGAATTACTGTGTTCTGATGTTTTATAGATCAAAATCTAAATTGATTTATCTTACAATGATCACTGATAATGGGGGGAAATTGTGCTCTACTTATAAATTCAATGAAAAATGAAAAATTTGAAGTGAATCTGCCTGAGTTTAGTTTCTTTTAGTTGTCATATGTGGGATTGTGTTATTAAACTCAAGCCAAAGTAGCTGTCAGACAAATTGCAAATATGTTATTATATGGAAGTTCAAAAAACAAACCCACCTCTGCATTTCTTTTTTTTAAATCTAGGAAAACATGTAAAGGCGTATTACAAAACACTTGTTTCTTAACCTTTTAGTAATTTTTGGAAAAGGCATACGCGCTTCCAGCTGTCTTTTTGTTCCACGCTGCCAAACACAATAAAAACTATACACTTGGTAGACGAGGTTTATTTGGAAGAGAGCTGCTAGTCGTTACAAAGAAGTAATTTATTCAAATAAAAAATAAATCAGAGATCAGGCCTTTCCCGTTTTACTTCCTTTGTTGTGAGTCAGAGTAGTTATTGCAAAACCTTTACATACTCATGGCGTCCACAGTTTTGTTGGAACTTTGTAATTTCTCATCTTTAATATTGAATTTAATAATATTAAAAATACAAATAATAATAATAATAATAATAATCGCATGAGTAGAAAAACAAGTTGGGAAAAAAAGGAGTAAATACAAGCCAAAGGCACAACAAACAAGACAAATACCACCCGGATTTATCTGCACAGGTATGTGGGCGGCTTCATCTCCGCTAAGCCTAATCATCTCGGGGTCAGATGTAGGTTGGAAGCAGTATCCCGTGCCACGTTGCTGTCGCTGCCTATCACAGCCAAATATTTCAGGCGTCGTACTATCACGTTTGGCTACGCTGCAGAGAGATGATTCAAACCAGAGTTAGTGGGAGCTGACATACCTTGTTGACCCAATTATTACTCACTTCTCTGTTGCCACATCCGATTATCATCAGACAACAGGCTCGAGTCTGCCAGCGTCATCAGGTGATTGAGATGAACACTGGCTGGCTCTGTGAAGTTGACTATCAAGGAATGTGTCATGAACCGGATGATCAGAAAATGGCTGCCAAATGTTTGCATCAGTCTCTGTGATGAGGGATTTCTGCCAGTAACATCCCACTTTGAATTTGAGCTGATGAGAGGTGGATTACTTTTGACAGGCCCTGGCAAAACTCGGCTGTTTAGCCCTGTTCTGTTGTTTGGATTTAATAAAAGTGTTATTGAATGGCAACTCTGGGAAAGTAGAAACTGAAAATTGTTCATATTAGAAATTATTTAAGCCATTATTTATTGTAAGAGACACTGACAATGCCATTACTTGAAGAAATAAAGTTTCTCTTTTAGAAGCACAGACAGGGCTATTTGATGGAGCCTGGGGTCACATACATACACATTCTCTGATAGCAGCAGGATGTTCAGAGCGAGGACTGAAATGTCATTCATCGGTGTGGAGAAATGTGCAGCAGTGATTTAGCACAGTGGAATTTACCAAATAGCTCAATCTTGTGTGAGTTTCCTGTTTTAGCCCTGAAGCTGGCCCCCCTCCTGGATTAAAGATCAGATGAGACATTTGTCATCTGACCACTTTTAACAGTCATCTTGCCTTTGGGTTTTCACAGAGAACAAAAAAAAATGTTGGCTCTTTTCTTTTCTTTCACAGAGCATATTTGAAGGAAGATGCTTCCTGAGGCCATTTTGAGCTACATTAAACGCTGTCTTTTGCATGATGTCAAAGACCTTGGCCAAGCATTGTGCAGAAAAAAACTGGCAAAAGGAGCAGATCACTGTGTAGGTGACTCTGTTGTTCAGGTTTTGAGATTATTTGCACATAAAAAAAATAGAAATATAATATAATGGTTAATATTTCTTTCTTTTTTTTAAAGAGCATTTCAGAATTGAGTCTTTCATTTCCAGGCTTGGAGTTTAAAATAGGTTCTTTGGCAGTGAGAGTGGGATGTGTAAGCAAGCTTCACACTCCTTAAATTGCCTGCTCGTCAATATTTTTCATATCCATCTCCCCTCTTTGTTATCAGGGGTCGCTGATGTTTCAAGTATTCAAATATCCTTGGTGGATGCCTCGCAGCTCCTTACGTCACGTGAAAGTTCTCAATTTCACTGTGGCACTGTGTGCTCTGGGGGAAACCCACTACAAAGACATGCAAACACAAAAATTACTGACCTAGGACCTCATTCAAAGTTTATGAAATGCTTTCAGTGCCCGTGGGTCAGCTAATGCTAGGACCATGGAGTATCACTGAAATGAGAAGAAGGGTTTATTCACATCTTTGCTGTTCTCTTTTTTAAACAACCCCTGGTCTTTGAAACCCTTTATGAAAGAACTGTGCTTTTATATAATGGCTTTTAAAGTTCTATCAAAGTAATTAAGTAACTAAATGGTGCGATTATGTAAAGATTTTTCAGTGTATATTGATAAAGTTAAACAAGGCCTGCTTTAAAATAATGTTAATCTGCACAGTAAAGTAGACAGAGCTTTAAATGAAGACTCAGAAACAGAATAATTTCATTCAAAGAACAGCACAGTTAGCAGTTTTGATCTGGAAATTGCTTTCTAATAAAGCTGCTGTAAGAGATAGCCGTGGCTCACGCTGCACACTCTAATGTTTTCATTTTGCACACTTTTTCCAAACTAAGTAAGTTGTGCAGGATCAGGAATTGACAGCACTTTTAACACTCTGTTTAGATGGTGTATTTGTAGACTAGCTGCTCATGCAGCGTACTGCAGATATTAAGTAGATGAGTCAAAGTAAACTTTATTGTCATCTCTGCTATATATTTACCGAATTTCCCGGAGGAACCCACCCGAGGGATTAATAAAGTTCTATCTAATCTAATCTATACAGTACAGAATATAGAGAGACGAGACGACGAGGCTCCAGTTCCATTCAGTGCAAAAAACAACAATAAATATAAGAAGAGTAAGAAACAAATATACACTTTAAGACTAAGAACAGGTGTTTTCCCAATATTCAATATTATTGATATATTAGCTGGTTATACTATACACTTAGATATGTTACAGTAGTCATATACAGTGCATTATTGCATTATTACTCATTTGTTTTACAATAGCCCCAAAATGTAAGCAAAGGCCTGTAAAATCTACTATTGATCAGGGTTTAGCCTGCAGGTTAATGCATTTTAAGGACTAAGTCAGTGTATGTATGACTAAAGTACCAAAGCCATCTTGGCATATTGTGAACTGTGCTGTAAAGATGGTTCTCAAGCAGCATCGTGTGATTTTTATCGGTGATCACTCTGCAGTCGTCCCCTCTCCCTCTCTATCGCTTTTGATTATCCACACGCAAAAATACAAATCCCTCAGGATACAAATTCACTTTCACAGAATAATTACAAGATGCTATATGCCACAGTAAACAGCACATCAGTGACAGTGACAGTATGCATTTGTCATGAGATGAGACAAAAGCAGAATGAATTTGCACTTTTTGTGTGTGTGTGTGTGTTGCATGCTGAGTGTGCTATGGGCATTTGTTCCAACCTCACCACAAATAAGCCTTAATGTTTCACACGGGATTTGCTGCCGAAGAGAGGAAATTTGTATTAGAACATTTTGTTTTGACAGATTGTCTGTTTTACCCTTCCCCTTTTTAGTGTGAAAATCTGGGGACATTTTTTTGCTCTCTTGCAGTCTTTGTTCTTTTTTTACAGTTAGTTTTTTTTTTTTCCTTTTCCATTTCTAGTGACGTCAAAGACAAAACTGCAGGATTCATTTTAGGGAACTTTTTTTTATCGTTGTAATCAACCATAAAATAGATACGCCTTGATTTGCACTGTGTTCACTGCTCCAAAAGAAAGGAAGTAAATGCCCCATTCAAATGCTGATACTACACCATGACCGTGATATCTTCAGAGCAGCAAGACTATCTTCTAAAGGAAATTGCTGTGACCCATTGCACTCTGGGTTCGGAAATGTAAGTGTCATTGTGCTCTGTTACAGCGCTGGAACCACCATCAAAGTGTTTCTAATGAGTGGAGTTGTAAACAAACTCCTATAAAGCTGTTATATTATTTACAACTTATAATGGAATGTATCCTTTCTTTATCATGGTCAGGTGGTACATATTGAAAATGTAGACTTGCAAGGTAAATATAGGTAAATGACACATATGTAAATCGCTTGGATTGTAACTAAAATGAAAAAAGGGTAAAACCATATTTTTTTATTTTAATCCCTCTGTTTCACAAGGCTTCATTTACATGTGGGAGACATCTTTCTTCCGCCCCTCCTCCCCTCCTCCCCTCCTCCCCTCCCTCTGTGTTTGTACCCTGACTCACTGCAGTCTTCGGTGGTCTCCCTGGTCTCTTGGTTTGGCTCGGGGCTTAGAGGCTGTGGTCAGTGCCTGAGGGCATCGAGAAGGAAGAGCAGTCGTAGTGAAAAGGTCCCCTTAACTCCTGCTGCCAAAACTGCCCTCAAGCCCCTTTGTCTCACTCTCTCTCCACTTCCATATCACCCATTTCTTCTATTTGTCCCATATTGCCGCTTCTCATTTCAGACGCTCTCTCTGACCTTCGCCTCTGTGACTCCTAAGCCTCTTCCGTTAATCCTCACCAAGTTGCAGGCGTCTGAACGTGTTGGTTTGATGGCTTTTTATAGTATTTACTTTGAGCCTGTTGTTAGTTATTATTTTAATAACACCAGTTGAGAGGATTTGTTATCCATTCATTTATCACATGATTCTCTCACAGTGAGGAGAGATTCATGTGATCAGTGATTGGATAACAAATCCTAGCTTAATACTGGTGTTCAGTTGGTCACAGTCAAGGTACGGATACCTCAAAAAAGTTTTTTTTTTTCATAAAGGAGCAGTTTTGTGGCTTCAGTGAGATTAATCTGGGTAGAGTGAGACCGTGAGACAAAGTCTGGAAGTGAGTTTTTGCGCCAAGACAGTTTTATTTTCTTGCTCAAAGAATTTTTACGGCGTTCTTCAAAACAACTGTGTCTTTTAGTATGTTGAGCAACTCGAGATACAGGAGAGATATAAAGTTACAATGTTTTGCGTGCCGCTGTGCAACGGCGTGCTGTCAGACTTGTGCAGTGTTGCCAAATGTTACCGGGTCTGACTTGGTGCAGACAACTGACTAGGGTGCACATTCAGACGTGATCGGATGCAGTCTGTTTAACGGAAAAGAGTGCACGCACACACAGAGACCCTGCTCTTAATGACGGTAAGAAGTACACATTTAAAAGCATGGCGGTTTCACTTCATCTGGGTTGTTAAACTACAACAAGTCCTATGCGTTTATCCTCCCCTCAAAAAGCAACCTGATTCGTGGGCATGTCTGAGTAAAGCCTAACCTCCATCAGACTGATTAAGCCAGCAGTGTTACAAATCTTAACTGGAAAGGACTCAACTCTGTCCTCTTGTTCTTGCTTTAAATCTCCTGGGAGTCCTTTCTACCTGGGGCCTCGCCTCAGTCTCCTCCTTCCTGCCCTGCCTGGCCCACAGTCTGGGAGGTTCGCAGCCTGACTCCCTCAGAGCAGCAGGAAGCTGTAGCAGCAGGAGTTAGGCCTGCGTGGCGCTGCCGGCTGGCTCTGTCAGAAGTCCTGCCAAGTCAAGGATGAGAGACCTTTGCCAGTGTGGTATTGGGGCATCAAATAAAATATTTTACAGATGTCTGATGGCAGACATCGGGAGACAGCAGAGGCTTACTCGGGCCTAGAGTACGGGGTCTTTCAAGTACAAATGATGAGTGTTGATGTATATCTGTTTAGTATTTATGATAAAGAATATGTGTTTACTTATAAATGGAGAAAAAGGGCTGAATAAAGTGGTCCCTGTAGGCCAAGGCTATCAGGAAGTGGGCGTGTGGCAGGAGGAGGGAGGTAATGTGATCTGATTTTTGGTTTGGCGGCAAACAGAGTGATTGATTTGGTTTGGTTATGTTTGAAGAAGAGGAGAATACGATGCTGCTGAACTGTGAGTGCCTGGCTGGGTTCCCAAGCAGTTCTGGCTTGACAGTTTAACAGTGAATATTTAACATTGCACCACACTGCGAGGCTTGGCTGTAAACAGCAGCCAGCAAGCAGCATAGCAGGAAAAGCTTGCGTGACGCTGGGCCTTGGTTGTGAAGCCCACCTTAAAACAACACACAAGCAGAAAGCTCATCTTGAAGTTGTGATTTTAGAAAAAGGCAGATGGCATGGGCTGGTGGTGTCAAACTGTAAAAAAAAAAAAAACCCACCAGGATACCCTGATGAAAGCAGCTCCCGCGTGCTTTGAACAGCGAGTCTGTCATGGTTGGTGTCTGCTGTGTGGCTCCAGGTCAAACTGTGATACGCAACTCCTGGAATTTGTGCTTTTTAAGTTTTTTTTATGTTCAAATCATCTGAGGGAGAAAAAAACAGGTGGGAAAAACAGGAAGTCTCATTAATATTAATATTGTAATGTGTGAAAGAAAGAGGCAGGAAAGACCTATCTGATTTAGCTGCTTTCAACCCCTGTTGGGGATCTTCTCTCTTTCTGTCTCTCCCTTTTCCCCCCTTGCTTCAGTCTTTCTATGCAAATATCGGTAACTGACATTTTCATTTTCTGAATATTGTCAACTCTATTCTGATATAAATAAACCCAACTGTGGTTCTTGTATGATACTTCAAAGTAAAATATCAAATATACTACATGCAAAAGAGTAAAAGATTGTGCCAGGTCTGCTCAACACCCACACAATTTATAGTAGTAGCTTGCTAACAAAGCTTGATTGCATTAGCAGCCCGGATGTCGCACACATCTTTTATGTACAGCTTATGTGTTGGACCTTGAAAGGCAGCTGTTGCAAACTTAATGTTAAAGTGACCAGGGGGATGATTAAAGCATGGCCGACACTCTTAGATGCAGTCATGTCTGAAAGACCTCCAAGACCTGGAGCTGTGTGCCCGTGGTTGTGTTTGTGCAGTTAAAATACATGAATGAAAGCACTCGCTGGAAATTTGATAATAGTTTGAAGTGTTAGAAATGAAGTGACCTTTGTCAGCCCTTTTTTAACTGTCATCCTGGACAGGACCACGAGGTGATGTTCATCAAATAATCCAAAAATACACACATTGCACTCAGTTTAAAAAATGTTAAAGATCATGTTAAACACTTATGTTGCAGTGTGATAGGGCACAGCTCTGCTGGCCAGTATAAACCAGTTAATGTTGAGTGGAATGCCATACAGTTCTTATAAATGAAACAAAACAATAGGAATTCCTGATTTAATCTTCCAGGTGTGAAAAGTAATCGGATATGTTTGTTTGTGACATTAAGATGAGTCGAGGGCGTTTTGATTCAGCTGTCATTCTGTTAAGCTCCGCTTGGCTTTGATATCTAGAAATGAGGCTGATTTGTGGAGTTTTACAGATGTTGGGTAAATATAGGGCACAGTCCAGCCTCTGTGTGAGGGATGGTGGAACAGGTCTGACATCTCTCATGAACTGAAAAGGGAAATCCCTTCAGGCACAGACTAGGGAGGAGGGATAAGGGAGGAGGGCGAAAACGGAGAGAGGTGCGACCCCTTAGGGGTAACGTTGTTCTCCGATCGTCAGATCCTTACACATACTCGCACACATACGGCGATGCTCTGCCGGGATGCCAGGTAATGCACTCATGCAAAGAAGGATGAGTGCCTTAGGAATAAAAATAAACATTGAAATGTTTGTGTGTGTAGTTATGCTTCTGTGCATGTTTTATTCTCATGTGCACGTTTATGTTTTTATATGATATCGGGACCAAAATTGGGAGTTTTTCACGACTACAGTCAGTGTACTGCAGCCTACTCACAACATGAGACAAATGGCATTATCAGCCTCGTTTTACTTGATTTCATTGCTGCAAGAAAAAAGGACAGAACATACATGTCTTCCCTAAAATACTTGCATGTAACGGAGAAGTTGTGAGGAGAGAAATGAAAGCAAACATATTTTATTTTGAGATATACCCGAGCAGAAATGTGGTGTTGCTTTTATATAGTTCGATTTATTCAAATGTATTTTCTGTGCCAAGTTGTTGACACGGCTACGACTGAGTTAAACCTGGTTTTCTACCTGCAGCCCCATTTCTAATCGTCACACAGTTTATAATTGTCATATTCAGAAGCTTTGGGAAAACCTTCTTTGAGCTGTTGAGTTTGCTTTGCTTTGTGTGTTTGCATTTTTATGTGACGGGATCTGAGGCCACTATAAACTGTGCTAGTAGAAGGAGCTTGAACTTAAATAAAAATCTCCCTCCCTGGCAGCTTGATAACAAAACACTCACACGCTCGTGAAGCAACAGAGCAGTATTTGACCTCTGATTGAGGAGCAGTGCTCTGGATCTGGTTAAAGATTGCGTATGCGCAGCACAGAACCCACCGCAGAAGCCACAGTGGGCTGAAATCGAACCGCAGCCAGACCAAAGCTTGATTTTTGTGGAGCCGTGTTTCCTTGGGCCCGCTGTTACTGCGTACTCGGTGTAGGCTCCAGCTTCATATTCATTTTATTTATTTTTTTCTGCATCTGTTTGCACGAGATTACGTTTATGACATTAATGTGTTGAGTGAACCACAATTTGTGTTTGTGTATCTCTTTCTTTCCTCATCGAGCGCCAGGATTGAGTAAAGGTTGTTGTGGGTTCAGGGTCTTAGATGTTTCCATTACAAACTGTGGAGAACAGATGCTGATGCAGAGCCTGGAAGAAGGCTTGGGCCCAGAAAAGTCCCAAACATGAGCTCTTAGCAGTCAGCTATGTAATGAGACATGCCTGGGAACTGCTCCTCTCACATTACTAATGATTTGGACATCTTGTGCTTGTCATTTCCTCTTAGACAAACTTCTTTGCTTACACAGGGTAACTGCATCAAACTATGCAAGTGAAAGGGAAAAAGCCTGCGTTGAGGGAATAAGAGAGGCTGCTGGTTTTTGTGTGATGGGCAAAGTGGACTACAGTCTCCAGATGTTTTCTGCTAAAGTTTGGTTCTTAGATGAGGAAAATGATGACAGTCCCCATCTCCAGCTAACAGAGATTCGCGCTTTGTCATCTAAGAACCAGACAGTGCCAGACTAAAAGGTGAAAGTCATTTTATTATTTGGTCACTAGGGCTGCTCAGACATGTTAAATATCATTTAGGGCCAGTGCTCACTGATACTGAACTAAAACTGCCACAAACTGTCTCATAAACAAAACCAAACTACTGCATCTTTGTAAAATGGAATAAGAAAAAGGACTTTGTTGCAGTTGTTTTGTTGTAATTGCTAGAAAGTGTAATGGAACATAAAGTGTGATTAACTGTCCACGTCTACTGTCGCTGCCTGAAAGAAGCTTTTTATTGTGTTGCTGTTTCTCCTGTTATGCTTGATTAAGAGATTTGGCCAAAGGAAACCGAGCTGCCGTGAGGAACACTCGACTCTGTCAAAGCTAGCGATGGATACTGGTGTTTTATTAAAACCGATATATTTGCCATTTCTGTTGATTGTGATCATCATCAACTCAAACGAATCAAAACACAAATTAGATGGGCCTAAACAGGGTTTAAGCTGTTTTTAAAAAAAAGAAGAAGAAGAAAATATGCCTTTATTTGATAAAGTTGTGCACAGTTTCCATTGGCGTGAGTTTTATTTGATCATTGTTAATGCAGGGTCCACCGATAAAAGGAACTGATAAACACATATAATCCTGATTAATTGGACAAGTCCCATCGATTCTTATGATTTAGCACATAGCAATGGTCAGCGCGGTATTTCCTTGTTTAATTTTTGTGTGTGTGTGAAATTTCCTCGTTTGCCCCCATTGTGTTTTCATTTACTTATTTTTTTAATCTAAGCCCCGTGGTCTCGCAGACAAACAGAGCCACAGCCCCGTGGAACAGAATGTCGCATCCAATATCCTGGTGCCAGAGGTGATGCAGCTAATTTGGTGGTCAGTCAGTGACATGGCTAACAAACAAAGCCCTCGTTGGTCCTGGAGGGCAGGAAGCTCTGCTCTGCTGCGCAATACTCTGTTCTTCATTGTGAAAGACCATGAGTTGTTGCCACAAGGGACTAATGCAGCCTAAAGCCTCGGGATCTTCACCTTACTGTGGTCTGCAGCTCTGGGTGTGGATATTTTGGTGCACATGAAGTGAGGACGTGCTTTTAAAAACAGTAACAGCAACAAAAAAATCTGTGCTCCATCCATTGTTTAATGGATTAAATGCTTTTTGCATTTCTAATAATATATATGTAAGATCTCTATGAGATTATGGAGTCAGGTTTGATATGCAGATTTAAAAAGTTTATGTATTGTTACGATATTAATGGATATTCAGATTAGTCAGTGTCATTTATAAAAACAAATCTTGATGTTGTGTTACATAACATGCACAGCCCCGCCCCCTGCTGTGACCCAAGTCACATGTTAACCTACTGTTAAAATTACACTAATTAATGGAAATTAAACTTTAAGACATTTTTATTTAGACATTTATTTCTACAACCACCAGACTCTTTTGAGGAAATGCAGTCATTTTTACTTTCCTCTGGTCACTTTGTGAGACTTTTGCATTCAGTGCACTAGTTCAGATCCAGAGTCACAGGATGACATGAACTCACGCGTCGAGGAGATGTTCAAAAAAGACGGCGTAACTTAAAGAGCTGTGTTCTAAAATATGCGTGCTCTCAAATGGATAACGATTTCTTTTACTTGGCTACGATCCGGCTACAAGAGTGTTTTTAACTTTAAACGGCACTCTAAAAGTTATGAAATTCTCTAATTGTTTACCAGTCACACTTGGAAATATACCCATAATTAGACTGTTCTTGATGCGGTGATACGAGGGGAAGTGCAGTCTCACATCGACTATGCAGTCTTGTTTATTCGCTGCCTCGAACAACCCCAAAAAGCTTTGGCATCACTTGAAGATAGACAAACCAGTCTAAATGAAATGCTCTTAATTTCCTTTCACACCTTATGCATTCAGTTTCTAAGTGATTTTAACTGAGGTGTGATGGTGGTGTAGCATTTTGAAAGGCTGTGAATGTAGTGAGCGTGCGCGAGCATAGCCTAAACCCCCAGGGTCCCCTCTGCTGAACGCCTGGGGGGTTCTCTCCTTCACACAGCCTGCTCCCTGACACACTAAGCTGGTTCTGAGGGATCACACAGCTGTCTTAAATGCAGCTCTGTTTTTGCATACTTTGCCCACACGGTTTTGTCTTTCTTTACACAGTCAGCAATTTGTCAA
>VUQG01031337.1:0-21095 GCA_015106755.1 Etia nguti | reverse complement strand
TTTTCTTCCCCCCCCCCCCCCCCCCCCCCCCCCCCCAGTCGCTTTCCTCTTCTCCTTAAACCCGAGGTCATCGGTTTGCGTTCGTATTTATTGTCCTCGGATCGAGAGCTGATTTTGCACTCTTCTCTTTGAGACTGCTAAATTTCAGGACCCTTCCCCTTCATTTTTTCATTCATCCCCCCTCCATCCCAGTTTGCCTTGATCCACCTTTTTATAATCATCTCCCTCCCTTTAGCTCTCTTTGTTTTCGCTGTTCTCCTGTTTTAAATGATTTATGCAGAAAGGAGGAAATGAGGATTAAAGAGGAGCTAAAGCCAGTGCCAGTGTCTGTGGTACACACCGATTCTTTCAGGACCACGAGCACATCAGGGCTAACAAGCTGCTTTTTTCTGTCTGCTGGCAGTTTTCTTAGTTTTGCATCTGTCCCTCTCCTTCCTGCACAATCCCTGTTTTATCCCTACTCAGTTTTCCAACTTACACTCAGTTTCGCCCCATTTGAATGAAGATGTGCTTTTTCATATCAAGGTAGCAAAAGTTGTTGTCAACTATGTTACAGAAGCTTTCTCTCAGCCTTTGGCAAGTGGTTTACATGGTTCACTGTTCAAATAGGAGCTCCTTTTGCACAATTTTGCACGATTCTTCGAGAAGGTCAAACTTTGTTTTTGGAAAAATAATAGTAAAATATACACAAAGTATTGTTTCTCAAAATATGGGAACGATTGTACTTTTTGTTGTTGTTTGTCTTTACACTAAAGCCCAGACTCGCTCTTTGTTTAGTTTAGTGTAAGCCAGGATTTGTGATCATTAACCATTTCCTGTAGCACTCTCTTCTTCCTGTTCAGCTCCCTCTTTTTCGGTGGAGTCGTCTCTCCATCTCTCGTGTCTGTTGCTACCTGATGTCCAGCTTGAACCCATATGTGCATATTTGTGAACGTTATATTTTCAACACCTTGAACATTGTAGGCTTATATCAATGGCAAATGAAAATGTCATTATTAGGTTTCAAACTCATGTTGGCTCACTTGGTGCATGTAAGTTAAAAACATGTTGTGGGTCTGTGGCGGTCCAAGGCTTGCCCTGACTAGTATGATGTGTCTGCTTAGTCAACGAGCAGTAGACCTCCAGAGCAGCTATTCCTTTTGTTTTGTCGTGCACACGGCATTGTCGGCATATCTGCTGAGAGTGGACACAGAGTGCTCTGCATGCACATGACTTACAACAACAGAATCACTCTTTAAGTATAAGCAGTAACCAAATGAGATATAATATAGTTGTTAACAGCAGGTATTGTAGCCTCATTCCACTATCAGTGAACTGTGCAACAGTGTTTGTAGAAGGGTTAAAAGTAGGCTAGAACAGATATCTGCCCACTCTGAGCTTGCGTACTGACCATTCTTTGAGCTCCAAAATTCAACCACGTTCCTTTCCACAAAGAGTCCACAGCTTTAAAATACCTGAGTGGATTCATTGTTTTTCACCTGAAATGATTGACCTTCTTCTTGAAGTTGTGGTAGATGCCACCAGGGCAATCCCTGACTGATAGTGTTCCTGTTTGTTTGTTTGTTTATTAGTTTTTCTTTCTTTCTCCTATACAGGTATGTTTTACTGCATTGGCAGTGTGTTTGGGATCATTGTCATGCTGAAGCCTTCCCAATTAAACACCTGCCAGATGGTATTGCATGGTGGATCAAAATTTCCACCATATAATACCATCTGGTACTTTCTGCGTTGATAATTCCATAATTTTTGACAAGATCCCCAACACCACTGGCTGAAATCCACTAATTTTCAGTCCAGTTCTTGTGTAATTTAGCAAAACTTAGCCTTTTCTCCTTGTTTCCTTTCCTTAAGAATGGCTTCGTGACAAGCACCTTTCCACTGAAACCTTGCTAATGAGTGAAAAATTGTTAAAAAGCAGCCAATGTACAGAGGAAAACTTTGAAAGGTATTTAGAAATTTATTGCTCAAGACAAGCGTAGGAATGAAAGAAAGTCTGGCTCCTTGGAAGCTAAATATAAGGAAACGAGGGGTGGCTCAAGACTATTGCACAGCACTGTAAAAGCAGGAAAGTGCTCTCTTGTGCTAAAAATGCAAAAAACAGATTTGAGATGGGTATTAAAAAAAAAAGGGCAAATTAACAAATCTGTTGTGTACTGGAAGTGTGAGAACAAATAAAACTGTTCACTAGAAATTGTTAATTCCGTCCACGCCTCACTCTGTTTTTCCTTTCTCCTCTTTCATATAATTACCTAGGTGTGATTGGGCCCACTGTGAGAATGTTGGGCTGGAGTCTCACATTAGATGGAACGCAGTCAGAAAAACAGTGTTTGTTTTCATTGAGTGGTTGGTGGTCTGGATGGGGACGTTATTTTCAGTTTCCTCAGCTGAAAACACCGTCGGTCTTTCTGATGGACTGACTGCGTCTCAGAAACAACATATTTTTGTCTATTTACATTTCATTGACTATCTATATTTGAAGTGGTGAAACTTTTTGTGCAAAAATAATTGTAATAAAGTCAGTATGACAGAATATCAATGTAAATGGAAGACCTGTGAAAAACAATGAAGCGATAATAAAAATGAAATTCCTGTTCCAGGCAAACACCAGTCCTATATTCTGTGTCTACATATTTAGCATAAAATGACTATCCTTCTGCTGCACTCTCTGCTCGTCTGTCCTGCTGTGTATTTGCAGCTGTCTCTCACCAAAGGTCCAAATGTGACTCTGACATGCATCTATGAATAGGTGGGGGATTTAGCTTTTAGCTGTTGCCAGAAAGGCGGCAGCCACCATTTCTCACCCACATGACAGAAATCCAAGGAAGAGTGGCACATTGAGTTTCCACTGCTGTTTGTGCCGCCCATGTGTTTTGGAAGTCAGAAATTCCTGTCTGTGGTAAGCAACCTTTCGGGGCTATCGAGACAACGAGAGGAACAGTTAAGAGGAATGTGTGATGAAAGGGATTTAGGAGATTTAAGGTCAGCGTGATGAAGCCAGTTTTGTTTTTGCCCAGTCACTGGTACAAGGTTTGCGTATTTTTCCCTGTTTACGCCTCCTGATCGAGTTAGATTTGTTAGTTGTGTTGTTTCCTGGTGTGTGTGTTAATTCAACGTGGCAGTCTTAATTGATCTTGTTAACATGGGATGTAGGAGGCGAAAGAACGTCCTCCGATGCCCTGCAGTTATTTTGACACTCAGGCGGTTAGAAACACAAGATGGTTGGGGAGCGAAGTAAGGGTGCCAACCTCAATCTAACAAAACGCGGGGTTAAAGTGCAAAGAATCACGGGAACAGCCGCGAAGGCCAGCTGGGTGGATGACTCGAAAGTCCACTGTGACCGTGAAATCCAAATGTCACGACACACAGCAGGTCAGCCGTTCAAACTAAGAGGCCCCAACTTTACCTGCTATTAAAATATCCTTGTGATGTTTTATGATCATCACTGCCATTATAATAGCTAAAGCTCTTGAATGGGGATATACCGATACGGAATTTAAAGTATGATTTGGGTGATGGATGCACAGATCAACAGCCTTTCAGGAATTCTTCACACTATGCTCGAACATTTCGCTTGTGCAAAATTAATATGGCACAACAAATGACTGTTGGATGTTGATCTTGGTATTTGTTTTTGGTCAGTATTCTGATACCAATCAAAATGAGCAACATATGGATGTAGGGCTGATGTACTGGTGCAGCCTGAGGCTCTGTCCAGATGTTCATGGGTATTTTGGTAAACGTAGCCTTTTCTCTGTTTTGGTCTTCTGTGCTCATGTAAACGCTGTGTTAGGACCTCCAGGGTGATTTTCATCTCCTTTTGACTTTTTGAAATGATCTTGAGTATGTCTGTCTGTTTAACATATTGGCGCTGCACGTTTGTGGCTTGAAATGTTGGTGGCTCAGACATTTAAGGGTACATTTAAACAACCTTGCCAGGTGTTTATAAAAGCCACCACAATGGGTTGTTTTCAAAAATATCCAGCACGTTTATTAGTGAGTCGGGGTCATTTAGCGTTTAACGGGGTTCTGCATTTAAAAATGTCAACCCTAAAGAAAATCTGATTTAATAAATAATCATTAACCATTACATAAATAAAGAAAATAATATTCCCAGTATAGCTGATGTAATTCCATTGGAAATGGGGTTGTGCAAATCATTTTGTGATCTTCCAAACTTACATGAACCCCAAGCTACACTAATCTGTGATTTTAGCACAGCAATTGCAAATTATGTGGTTGCACAAAAGTGCATTGACACACTTTATAAAAAATATTAAACTGCCCAAAGAATCTGTGTATCAACCTATTAATCAATTATATGGCTAGATAGCCATATAATTGCTCTATTGATCAGATGATTGATTGATATACACACAGAGACTGCTTTTCAGTGTTATTCTCATCTACATTACACCGGCACATTTTAATTGGCCCAGGGAGGCTCTATGCAACAGAGACAAGAGACTGTGACCAATACACGAATGACACACTAACAGATCTGCAAACCGGCTTTAGTGGAAAAACATGCAAATGGCCCACTGTGAAGTGTGCTTTTTTTTTTTTTTCCTCCTGTGTGGAACTTTTTTCTTTACGTGTGTGCGCGTGTGTGTGTGCCTTCTTGAATGCTATTTCTGTGAACAAGTCCCTAAGAAGACAAAACCATGGTTGAGCTGTAATTCCTAGTATTTCTTTTATCCTTGGTAACAGTTCCCAATCATTAGTCATTTGCTTCCTATGAACAAGCAGTCGGTATGAGTGCACGCGTGTGCACTGAGTGAATGTGTGCACGCTTGTCCTTGGCTATATTTTTGTGATGCTGAAAACATACAAATATCTCACCTCATGTGTTGCCTCGTGGATGGCACATGGTTTGTGTTAAACAGGCAGGGTATCTTGTGTAAATCACAAGTAATTCTGTGTTAATTTTGAAACAATCAGTGTAGACTGGAATCATAAGCTAATTTCAAGTGTGAATATAATTGTACATCATAATTTTTAAAGCTGTAAAATGATTCATTCAGGTGATTTTTTTTCTCTTATGCCATTGTCTGTGATGATTAGGCAAGCAACTTGTTGTGCTGCTCGGGCAAGTAGCTCCCTTCCAAGCCACATGCCAGGACGTGCAATTAAAGAGAAACATGACATATACCCATACTGCACTTCCTCACCCCGAGGTGACCTATATTTTCTCGGAAAAGAGAAAATAAAGTGGAATTGGTTAAACCAGTAACTGGTGTAACCTGCAATTCCCAGGAAAGGTTCCTTGGAAGAATGCCAAGCAGCATTATCTCTGCCGAAGCTCGGCCACGGTGCAACTCGAGAGGGACCCAGACAAAGGGTATCATATCCAAAGACGTGACCTAGTATCAGCTCTGCTCAAACTCAACACCGACAGCAACCGTCACTCGTTAGTTTGATGCCACACCAGACCGAACATTGTTCCACATTTGAATACAATTTAATGGTACTTTTGAAGGGAAATGATAGACTTTTGTTTCGCCCGATGATCAGCGTTGCATTGTCTAACCGTGAGTCCTGTTTTGTTTGTGTGATTCGCAGAGGTGTCCGGGATCAAGCTCCTAACACCATGGATATGGACACGCAGCCACAAGGACAGCAAGCAGCTGTGCCAGTGTTTCAACCGCAGGTAACCTCACGCACAGATGCACACTGCAACATAAGTCAAAAGGACTTAGGATCTGAAGTAGGATGCAGACTAAGATAAAAATAGAATTACTCAGCCTCTGCATCCCGTGGTCGACACCTGTCTTAGCCTTTATTTAACAGATGTATTCAATGCCATTTAGTTTGATTCTAGATTAAAAAATGATGGGAAATTCCTTCATCCGTTGTATTCCACCTAATTCCTATTTTAAACTGTAAATATTCCAGGCTCATCTCTTCTTTCTGCATCAATCAAGATATGTCTTTCAGCCTGATCTTCATTCAGACCACTGTAGCCTGTGTAAGATAGACAGTGGATGAATGCTGAGTTGTTACTATTGATCAGAGATCTGGAGGCTGCCGGAGCCTGGCCTCCTCGCAAGCCTCTTTTGGTTCGATACAACTCAAGTTTGCTCTGTGCAGATCAGGCCATTGTTGGATTTTAATATCGTCTTCCAACTTCAGGCGCATTGATTTCTTTACAGAAGGATGTTTTTGCCTCCATAAGTATTGAATAGACTTTAAACAAAGAAGATCATCCATATGCCCCAGAGTAAACGTGGAATCTTTTTGAGAAAGAAACACTAAAAATAGGCTCCGTACTCATTGTTGTTTTTGTTTTATTTTTCTTTTCGTTATTTATTTTGTCAATGCATATGCAAGGGCACAGCAACATTAACACTGGAACTGCCAAGGGGCTTGATTATTCTGAGATTTGTAATTGCAAAATTAAGGATAATTGGGTTGCACACAGAAGAAAGTCAGATAAAAGCTCTAATAATTAATTTGACTTAGGCAACAGTCCCCCCACGCATACACACACACACACACACACACACACACACACACACACACACACACACATACAGTAGATCTCCAGCTGATCTCCCAGCAGTTCGTTACGTGTTGTTGTTCAGTCTTAATGATCTCTCTTTTTCTCTCGCTCTCTGTTGTTCAGTCTATTTCTAGCAGTTTACATCAGTGTTAATTCTAGGCTCACCTCTTTCACTTAGGTACTTGGGAGCACGGTGAACTTTCCATATTGCATCATTTTTTTCAGTCTCACAGAACATTTTTGAACCGATTCCACATTCAGCTGAAGATGGAGAGGGAGAGGGAGATGGAGTCAGATTATGTAGATGACTGCCTAACCAGCATCCAGATGGGTGTCTTTCAACAAGTCCTGTATCCGTTTCACAGTTTTCCTAAGGTTCAGTCTACTCGGCAGCAAAGGGAAAAAAAACCCCTACCAGCCTCTTCCTGGAGAAATCTGAATTGTATATGTGATGAAGGATATTCTGTATCACTTGCAATATAATTTCTCTTGGTCCCGGAGGTATGATGCATATGCATTAGTTAAACGAGATGAGCTGGTAAGATGTGCATTTTTAATGGTGCATTTGCTCTTGAGTGAGTGGGAGGGTTAGTGGGGACCCCCCCCCCCCCCACCCTCCACCACCATCCCCCTGGAGTTTGATCGTCACTGCAGAGTTTGACAGACACAGATCTGTCTGTAAGCGCTGAGACAAGGTGGTGTGGTTGTGGAGTCGATTGAGAGGAGAAGGAGAAGAAGAAGCACCTTTGGGGTGAATCCTGCCGGTTTGACTGCCTGCCTGGCTCGCTGGCTGACTGGCTGAGGATGAATATTGCATGGTGCCTTCTCAAGGGGGCTGGTGACTGGTGAGAGTGGGAGTTGCCCCCCCCTCACCGCAGGGCTGCTAGTTGCCGTGTCTGCCTCTTCTTGTATTCCTGGCTGTCTTATCTTATATCCGTCTCTGTCTGTTTCTGACTACATCCGAGCTAATTCGACATATTTTGTAAACACTGTTTTCATGTGAAAATGACGTCTGTCCACAGAAAAGTCTGATAGTATTTTGGTCAAGATCTCTTGAGACCATATTTCTTCCTGTTTATCCTGGTTTGAGATTAAACTGACATTACTGATGACAAAGCTCTGCATCACAGCCAACATCTGGTCAGTGGTGAGAAAGAAAGTATATTCATGGAGTCTTGGATTAAACATCTGGAGAGCTAAACTCAGAATTTAGTTATTTTAATATGTGCACTTTTTATTTTTTCATTCCTGGTTATAAATATTATGTTAACAAGATGAAGAATTTTTGGTGGTATAATTGTGAACCGGTCTTCTATTCACTTGCTCTACTTTTTCACTGGTGTCTGCGTCGTAGGTCATTTTCTCTTTCTTCCTTTTTTTGCCTTTGATTTTTCTGGTGTTAACTGTCTCCACATCCACAACAAAAAGACGTGTGCCCACTGATTATTAACTCTGGGTTCTATTTTTGAAAACCTCTGCTGTCTAAAAAGCTGTTCACTGCAGGATAGCATGCCAGAGCAGAGTGACGAGCGTTCAACTTTAGCCTTCCTCGTATGTATGTGCCCCGAGTTTCTTTTTCCCAGTGTCTGCGTGCCTCTCAGTCTCTCTCCATGTGAGACATCACCTCTCTGCTGCCGCTGGCCTTTCTGTGGCAGCCGTCGGCACTGCTGGGCTGTCACGTCGCCCCTCTCTTCTCTGCTGCTTGTCCCCCACTGCCCCCCACCCTATCTTTATCCCGTCTTCCCGTTCCCTCTTCCACTCTCCATGTGTCTTGTCAGTTGTGTTTGGCAATGGTGTCATTATTGGGCAGCCCATATCACACCTCCTCCAATGAGCTGTCTGTCTGCTCCCTGTCTGTCTCTCGCTCTACTTTCCTCTCTCCTTTTCAGTCCCCCTGCTAGCTCTTGGTGGCTGTGTGTCACCTTTATACCCGAGACATTCTCTCCCTCACCGACATTACCCATAATGCCTTGCACAGCTGCCACTTTATCTTCATGTCCTGCAGCTTGTCCTCAAGCTGGAATAATGTGAATGATGTGAGCGTGTTGTGAGTGTTGACCAGTATGTTTTATTTTATTTTATTTTTTTAGACAACAACCCTGATCTTGCTGATTATTAGTAATCGGGGACACTAAAAGACAATATTTGGAAACATTTACAGTTAAAAATCTTTGGGTCAAGATTTAGAAGAGCTCAAAACTTAGTTTCAGTTATTTAAACAACAACAGTAGCTGGGGACCTTCAAAGTCAGGCTGCTTTTTTATTGACAACTACTGTAGTAATATTATGAACTAATTACATGTAAACCTTGAGCCGGCCAGGGACTGTAGATTAAAAATAGCCTATTTATGATTACATTGCTGTCTGTGGTTACATTGTAGTCACTGTGGACCCACATGATGATGATGATGATGATGATGATAATATTACATACTGTGCAGTGGCATTAAAAACCAGCTCTTTAATTTTTTTACTTGGATCTGAAGTTGTTCTATTTTAACTAGTTAATTATTAATTTCTTTTTCTTTGTAAAATACCTCACCTGTCTGTCCTGTGCACACCTTCCCCTTCGCTCTTCATCGACAAAAGCACCGGGTGGGAGATGTGATAAAAGAACCTTTTCCCAAATGTGGTGACATTATGCTCTGTTTTTATTTTCAACATCAATCCTAAAGTGAGAAATAGCCTCTTTCTGTTTTCTCTCATCTGATGACGACTGTGAGCGATCAGTGTAGCCGCTTGACGCACAAATGAAGTTCAAAGCGCAGAAGTCCAGCCGTGAGCCTCTGTGCGCGCCCATGTGTGTCCACACGTGTCGGTGTTACAGGTGTTTGTTGTATGTGGAGGTACAACATCAAGCTATGGCTTTGCACATTTAATTTATAATGAATCTCAGCATAATGACGATATTAATTCACTGCATCATTGGGGAAATGGGATCAAAATTGCCATGATTGCCAAGCTGTCGCCATCCCTGACATCGTCGTCCGTTGGCACAACGCTGCCACAGCCTACCCAAAACAAACACATTCAATGACCTGCTTTATCTGCAAAGACCTATGTCTATATGATAGTGTGGAAAATAAAGGCTTTTGTTTGACGCTTTTGGCACCGGAAATCCCACGACATCGAAATGTTTCTGTTGGGACAAAGTCGTACCCTGGCGCTACAGAGAAGTGAAGTGTAAAGAGGACATTTAGAGTTCAGCAGAAAGAGTTGCATTAACTTGCAACATGTTGAGGTCACAGGCTGTGGATTCATTATGTGACTATAACAGCTCATTATCTCACAGAGGACTGGCGACCGCTAACGTTTAAAAAATTCCTGTAATAGTAGATTAGTCCTCACAGTCCGGGTTGTCAGGTGCATGCGACATTTAGGACAGGTTTTGACAGTGTTGATCAGTCTGTGTGCCTCTTATGATCCCATTTTGCACCAATTAAAATAAAATAGTAACAGAATTAGAAGTTTGTCTTAGTAATTTAAACAGATGTTGGCAAAGTTTAACTCTGGGGACAAAAAGATAACATTGAATCTATCACACTATTTGTTATTGCAATATTAAACATATTACAAAGTGTTTAAAATTGCAGTATTGGGTGCTGGTTTACCTCAGTGGTGGAGGAGGTGACCATAACCCATAGAGCCAAATGCATCTGCCCGGACTCTGACCTGAAGCCCTTTGCTGCGTGTCTTCCACGACTCCCAGCTTTTCTGTCTCCTCTTCAATATAACTGTCGAAAAAAGGATTCCCACCTCTACTTTCACTGCAGACTCGTGACCTGCAACCATTCACAGACTGATGTGGGTCAGACATTGATCAAGAGCGGTGACTACAGATGGAAAGAGGCAGTTGCATCAGAGCATTTTTATATTTATTTTATCAGAAGTTTTATAAATAAGAGCGGAAGCTACTGAATCACAACTATGATAGATAGCCAGGCTGTCAATAGACTGCTACACTTCATGTTACAAACATATATAGGAGAGAAACCTGTAAGTATATATTTTGAATCAGATGGTAACAGTATGTGTTGGATTATTGATATGTGAACTATTATTGATGTGGTTCTCTGTATGGGTAAGACGACACGGCCTCCAAATGCAAGAAAGATTTGGGATAATTATTTTTTTTCAGGGGTAAAAAAGGAAAACTGAGTGTTTTATTTCTTTTTTGCTCTTCATGTGGGTCCAAGTTGGAAATGCACAATTTGGATTGTGATTGCGATATAAACAGGAAAACTGTTTGTATTTTATTTAAATTCAGGATGTACCATGTGTGTATAAATACAAGCAGGATAAAGTGGTTGCATAACCATCAACAAATTTTTTAGGTCAACTGCTAGAGGTTAAAATTAAATCGCAATAATCGTATTTTTGACCACATGGAAGGAAAATGCTGAACATTTTATTAATGCTTGCAGCTTGCAAGCAGCAGCATTTATAAGTGCATGTAAATTCATGACACACTTCCTTATTAAAAGTGTGCCTTTATGGAAACAAGGTGCCAGCAGCAGCATTATAGTACAGTAGTACTAAGACAGCATTATATCCAGTGGCACACAATAAGTCAAGTGTAAACAGAAAAGTAGTTTTACCTGGAAATTTTACATAGAAATGTAACTTTTCAACACTTTATCATTATCATTTCTTTAGTTTGGGATCACAGATCTCCAGCTGCTAGCATCTCATTGTTATACTCGATGGTGTGTTAGCCTAAAGCGGCTAAACAAGTTTGTCATTTCCACGTTGAGCACGAACAATTTTCTTGCATATTTTGCAAAGTGCTCTGCTTTTCAGGAGGCAGCTGAAGTAGCTTTCTTTTTAAGTACTAAATTGTCACCAGAGGCTTTTGCTCTCAGACATGCCTGGGCTTGAGTCATGGGCACTGCACAGTGCAAATGTGAGCTGTTGCTGTGATGTTGTGTAGTGACGTTTTTATATGTAAAACTTTACACCCAATATTATTGCAGCTCTAGTCACCTACCAATTTTTCATTGACATAATATTGGTCAGTTTTATAGGTTTTGTGTTAACAGTAAGAGAGGGATGGAGGTAAATTCATTTCCCACTTCCAGTATATACCCGCACCGACAGTTTCGGCTAAACGGGTAAAATTTCATAAACACATAACATTTACCCTGATCGTTATCGCTTTTTAAAATGATTTCTTTTTCAACGTGAATTAAAATGTGGAAAAAGAATAATGGGGACAGTTAGTTTTAACGTGGTGCTTGTATTAACTTAACAGTTGCACCATTTGCATTTAAAAAAACAAAAATCGACAATGCTTAGGCGTGGTCGGGGGCTCGGTTTAGTCTAGCGGTCTTGGCATTCTCTGGCAGATGCTACACACAGACGCATAAATATAAATGCAAGCCGTGATCTTAACAACCACCTTTGCGTTTGAGGTCATGATATTTGTCCGTCACATGAACAGTCAAATTTAGATCCTTCCAAAATCCTCCTCTCCCGTTTTTGGCCAGACCGTGACCTCTGCGTCACTCAGGGCCGTTCCTCTGTGACTTCCTTTATAGGTGTGTGTGTGTGTGTGTGTGTGTGTGTTGCTGGGGCCTTGTCTTTCAGCTGGGAGCTCCTGATTGTGTGACACCCATGTGCGGCAGATGAGACGGCCTGTCAGTCAGCTGTGGCCTGGCTACCCTTTGAAGGCCAGGCCAGGGGGCGAAGAGGTGCCGCAAATGGCCTGTGAAGTTTACATACACTGCCCACTGCTAAACAGATTAGCTCTAATGAAGTGTCTAATGTCGGGGCCACTGGCTGACATAATCCTGCCTGGCAGCCCGGCCCCTTGGCTGCCAGAAAAGCCGCCCTCCCTCCAGCCCTCTCTTCCGCCCTCGCATGGCCTCTGCTGCCACCCAGGGCGACTCCACACGGGGAGGTGCCCACTGTTAATCACGCTGGACAGTGTGCGATCTGACATGCAAATGTAGGTCATTGCATATGTAAATGTGTGATTACGAGGCTGGCATGCCAGGACACATTAGCAAGACTGTGCTCTCAGCAGGCGGTTGTCACAGCGCTTTAGAGGCTCATGCTAACATTTGTCAAGCTACCACGCAGCGAATGAAAGCAATGCCCTCTTGTCCTCCCAGCTCCATCTTTTGCTCACTCACTCTCTCTCTCCCCTTATTGCGCTCTCTCTCTCTCTCTGTCCATCCCGGTGCAACTTTGCATCAGTGCTTCTGTCACATGTGTCACATTATGCGAAATCATTGCCCAATATGGTTGCATTTTCCGTGCGACACACCTTGGAGATAATAACGTTTAGGTGTAGATGTAGGCTTAATTTAGCTAACTCTCAACAAAATGGATGGATGTCGATCTTTCAGTCATCTTTTAGATGTCAGTGTTTTCTGTGTTGTTGTAGTAAATCCTCATAGTCCCTTCTTTAGACCTAAGGTTGTGTTGAACGGCTTGTTGTGGATTGTGGAACAGTGCATCGTCTGTGACTCCTGACAGCTCAGGATGACGGTGATGTCATGCTGAAAAATGCACACACCTCAGCGGTGTTAATTGGGGAGGGCATTTGATTGGCTCAGCCTCTTCCTTTGGCTGTCAGCTCCAGAAAAACAATGAAATGCCAAAGTAAATCTTCCATTCTAGTGTTAACATCCTGTTTGATACTGTGCTTCTCGTCATTGTCTGAATGTGTGTCTTTATGCCTTTATTTTACTTTTAAAAAAACCCAATTGGGCATGCAATAAAACTGAGTGTGGAGTTTTTGATTTTCACTAGTCCCATTTGCATCTGATTCATGTTATATTGTGCTTTTGATTATTTGCAGAAATGTTATGATTTTTGGCCTTTGAATAAATGATTTCTGGTCATTTCTTTCTGATATTTTCGTTGGCTTTAAGTGTTTTTCATGTCTTGCCTTTCTTGCAGGTGAGTCAGCTGTATCGTGTATATTTCTCAGTGGGTGCCCACTGTAACTTTGTGGAGAGCGAACAGCTGTAATGACACACCCTTCCTGTGTGTGTTAGTGCCCAGCAGATTCATTTCTGACCCTCTCCACCTTTTTATCTTCCTCCCCTCGATCCTAGGTCACTCGCCCCCTGAGCTGCTCCCACAGCAGCGCTGGCAGAAACACTGGTGACATGTAGCATTCTGATATCTGTCACCTTGTGTTTGCTCCTGCTGACGCCTTTTACAAGTTTACCAAAAGGCTGGAAAGGTCACACAGCATGCTATGTGTATTATTCACACATTATATCCAAGGGGCTCGTTCTGGTTTGTTTTTGAGTGTTTTTAATTGCGGAAGGTGAGTGACTCAGTAGGTACAATCACTCACGCGCTGAGGAGAGGTGTGGAGCACTTTGTTCTGTGGCCTAGTGCCAGATTATCAGTGATGGGACTAGACAGATGAAGGAAGAGGATTTCCTGGGTGCCTTTGAGATAAAAAACACAAGAATGAAGCCTATATTTATTTAAGTGGCTATTTTACCCGTCCTCATTGGAAAATAGTTAATTCGCCTTTGCTCTGGGCCTGTTTTTGCTACAGAACACTGTGCAATGGGGAATTCACTGTATTAGCCTCCCTAGATGTTGCAAGGTGTAAGTGCACGGTCTAATAAAATACCATTTGGCATACACTACTACATGATACTGTTTTGCTACCTGCAAAAAGTTGCCTTGATTAAATGAAGCATTTAATGTGGCAGATCTCCAGGGGGATGTGTGCGTACGCGTGTCAATAACAGAAAGTAAAGATTTTCCTCAGTCTTCAGTGTGACTCTATGAAAGAATGTTCTTAAAGACCTTTATGAGCATCTTTGGTCCTGACCAGCGTCTAACCCACATCCTCCAGCCATCATCTTTTTTTATCTTTCAGTAATGCAGAGATGGTTTCACTTCAGTGACAAATAAGTGGTAACAGCAAAAACCCTGCAAATACTTTGATTTTATTTGTTTTTCTCTTATACAGAGAAAGAGAGAGAGCGTGCTTGTGTTCTGTGGAAAGATATATGCATGCCTGAATAGTTACTATTTGCACTTTTCCTTTTTCTTTCAGAAACCATTGCAGCCAGACATGGGCCATAATTCACTGGCTAACTTCCAGATTGAGAAGAAGATTGGACGCGGGCAGTTCAGTGAGGTGTACCGAGCGAGGTATCTGCTGGACAACACATCTGTGGCCCTGAAGAAAGTTCAGGTGAGGAGCGTAAAAGTACTGCTTTCATTGCCAAGCAGCATCGACATATTTAGCCCAAGTTAAAGCTGTCACGAGGCCAATGCAAATATATTCACACCAGCGGGTGTTTCGGTACTTAAAATTCACCTCAGCCGTATACAGAGCATTTACAGTAGTAGAAGTACACATGTAAATACTGCTGCTGTTTCTGGACAAACACAGCTTGGTCACGCTTGAAAAGCTTGTGAATTCAACTTGTCACTATGTAGAAAAATGAAAGAGAATGTAATTGTGAATGTGTTAGTGCCGCCAGAGCGGTCAACATATTTAACAGAGTCACATTTGTGAGTTATTTGCCTGTGAAGTGCAATTTGACTTTATCACTTCACAGTGTGACTCTGCACTTCTGTGTATCTGCACTGGCAGTATATGTGGTATTCACTGACTTGTACACTCGCACACATTGATAAGAGGACACGTTGCTCCGATTGAGCGTGTGCACAGATACACACACCTCAGATATACGGGCTTGTTACTCAGATATGAAACACCTGTAGACACTCCAGCGCCACCCTCTAGATAACAGTAACCATGTTCTCTGTTTAGTGGGTTTTTTTCCGCCCTGAGTTTTCTACATCTCTCCATCTTACATTTTTTGAATATGTCATAACACCTCTTCTCTGTCCTCTCTCACCCTCTCTCTCTCTCTCTCCCCTTTTGATCTCTTGATAGATATTCGACTTGATGGATGCCAAAGCTCGGCAAGATTGCATCAAAGAGATAGATCTCCTTAAGGTAAAGAACCAGAGAAGAGGGAGACGGCGCCATGCGCTGTGCTCTGTTCTCTTAAGGTGCCTCAGCTGAGACCTTCTACCACATGAAAACAATTGATCTGCACCAGACGGCATGGATTTGTGTGCTGTGTGTGCGTGCGTTTCCTCGGATTGTTACAAATGCAGAGGGGTGTTGGAGTATTTGTGCACACAAGTGAGAATGTGAATAAGTGTGTGTGTGTGTGTGTGTGTGTGTCTATTGCTTTCTCCTTGAGTGTGTGTGTGTGTGTGTGTGTGTGCGTGCAGAGGTACAGCAGTGTTAAATCCCCCCAGGCACACATCGGCTCCTTTTTTAATGCCAAAACTGTTGTGGTTTTTTTTTGTTGTTGTTGTTTTTTTAACAGTCTTTTTGTAATGTTTAAAACCAGCCAACAGTGCATCAGCATGGAGATGTAGCAGCGTCTCTCATGTGTCTCCTCCCTTTGCTTAATTTAGCTTTACTGTTTTTTCTTTGTGCAGTGAAGTTTTTTTGCTTATTAAACTACCTTTAACATGTGTCAGCCAGGCTGCTCCTAAGCACTAATGAACAAACTAACGACAGCTCCAATGTCTTTGCCTGTCTAAAAGATCCTAGATGTGTGTCAGAATCCTGCCTCTGTTGTGTGTGTGTGTGGTGCGTGTGCGTGGTGTGTGTGTGTGTGTGTGTGTGTGTAGTTCTGGCAGCACTATATGTAGCTTTTCTTCATGGACGCGTGTGCACTGCAGGCAGTTTGCGCTCATATGTACGCTCAGACGTACACATTAGACAGAAACAGAAAACACAACCAATTAGTTTGTGCCACTCAGACTTCATTGAAGCTCCCGGGGCTTTTTGGGCCAATCAAAGACAACAATACTCTGATGCAGACGAGACCCAGTGGAGAGCTGTAATCTGAGTAGCAGACTGTTGAGTAGATGGCAGAAGACAGCAGGGTTTTCCTGTTTGTAGTTCTGACCTCCTAAAAGGGGTCAGGACAGAGTTAAACGTTACACTGACCCCAGTGGCGGTGTTTCTCATTTCCTGTATGCAACGCCTACATTTTCCTTCATTTCTGCATTTCTTCCCTTTAATCGTCTCTGAATCTATAGAATCTATTTCTCCTGTCTCGTCTGCTTTTGCTTTTTTGATTTTCCATTTTCTCCTTCACTGCCTTGTTTCCTTCATCCATTTTCTTTCCTTCTTTTTATCCTACGAGCTGATTCTTGGTAAACATGGAGCTATGCCTGGCCCTGGCTGCCCAGCCAGCCTGATAATAAAGGATCGAGTGTGAGAGAGAGAGAGAGTCCTTCTCCCTTATCCTCCACTAGACAGGCCAACAGGAGACAGAGCCAAATCAGAATAATGAGAGGCACACTGGCATGGTTCGACTGGAGTGACGCACAGTCGCCCATGATCATACGCACGCACGCACGCGCGCGCACACACACACACACACACACACTCTCTCTGCTGAGACCTTTCAACAGTATGCCTATTTGTTTGTTTGTCTGTCTGTGTTTGTGTCTGCTCATTCATCTGTTATTTCCTGCTGTGGCATGATGACTTCAACTTGAGAATCTCACTTCTCCTTCTGTCCTTTTGTCTAAATTTTTTCTGATAGGAATGTTGGTTGTAGGAAGAGCCAGCTCTCTGCCGGTCTGATGATTTCACCATTCTTGAAATCTAAGAACGGCGTATTCCTCTTACTTACGGTTACTATCGTGGGTCATATTCTGATTAATTGTCTTCCCTAATTAGCAGTGAAAGGCTGTTATGATGTCAGGTTTTTTTCACTTCCCATGTTTTCTTTGATATCTATCAGATTACACCGGTGGTGGACAGTTCACTGGAGGAAAATGTTATTAAACCTCACATTTAAATTCTCTACCATGTTGTGATCCAATAAGGCGAAGGCAGCCAAAGCTCTTTTGCTATATTCTTCCATATGAGAACAAAATGCCCTGGGTCCATTTGTGTTGCATATGAAAAGTTATGTTTTGTTAATAAAACGAGCTACAGCTTGTTTTATTTAACCCGAACACACACTTTAAATTCAGTTTTATCTCGTTCTCTGCACGAGCAGTATATTCTTTAAACATTAATATGTTCTTTAAATGTGTTTCATTATGTGCGTTTAATCCATCCTTCTTCTAAGGGACAAGCTAAAGTTGATTATTTTCAAATTCGCTGAATTGGAAAATACGTTAATGTCATGGAACACAAAGTATTCCTTTCTGCCGGAGAGGCCGAGTAAATGCCGATGCACTTCGTCTTCCGTAGCACTTCTAAACAAACCGTTGTCATTCCTACCAGCTGCTTTCCTGTTGGCATCTAATTTCATTTATAATTACGCTGTTACTTAATTTGCTAGCATGCTTAATTTTGTGCCATCACGTTACATTAGTCAGTGTCTCGTTCTTCTTTGGAACACATCACCAGCTCAACAAATATCTCACATCGAGTCGTGCATGATTAAGTAATTACACACACCGGTGGGTCTCAGCCAGCATGTGTAATTACATAATCATGCGAGACTCTATGTGATATTTCCCAACGAATGGCTGTTGTATTGCAGTAAGGTCCCATCCATCATTTACATAAACATCTGCATGCGAACATATCTGTATCCTTCGCCTGGGGTTGAAGTTGTGGAAGAGGAGCGGGGCGAGGAGGGGAGGGAGAACTTGTCATCGCTCCTCGGCTGTGCTACAGCGTGGAGCCGTGCAGAACTGCCACTCTGAGCCAAAAATACATCTGGCGAGAGAGGACAAGGGTGGGAGAAGGAAAGATGGAGACATGAGGAAGGGAACGGGAGAACAAATGAGAGAGGGGAATGTGGAAGGATGCAGAGATGGAGTGGAGAGTATAGCGTACTGTAGTGTACTGTGCTCTTCTCAGCATCATCCAGAGCATGAACATTTCTTTAATCACAGCACAGAAAGCAGAGCGGAGGACGCGTGTCACACCACTCCGTCTGCTCACATCACCGCACCGACTCTTCGCATAGCACCGCCGCTCCCCTTTCCCTCCCCCTCTGCTCTAACTCGGCTCACCGTACCGCTCTCCTGTTCTTTCTTCCTTCCTCACCTTTGTTCTCGTTCCCTAGCTCTTCACCTTGCCCTGTCTCCATCATCCGCCTTGCTTGTCTGTGTCACTGTGTCATTTGCTTGTTCCTCTTCACTGCTCCTCACTCCCTACACCCCCCCTTTTCCTCTTCTTGCTCTGGATGGATTGAAACTTTTTGTTTACTACAAGGAATGCTGTTCCTGCCTTATTGACCAACCAACAGGAAGGAATCTCAGCTGCAGAAGAGGCTGGGATGCTTGTTTTTCTGACTGCCAGCCATGTCAGCCTGTCAGGCTGTGTGTGTGTGTGTGTGTGTGTGTGTGTGTGTGTGTCTCACACATGAGTTGTTGTCATCAGAGACAGGGGGCTGTTGTGACATGTCAGCCAGCTTTGTCACACTTGGGGACTAAACCTTCTCATTAGGTCCACATGTATGAATTCCATGTATGGTTTAAACAGTCTTGTTTTAATTGGTGGTCAAAGTTTACGACACAAACCTGTGTTTGTTATGGTCAGGTTGATTTCATATAAATGGTGTAATAAGTTTGCAAGACGCTGGGTGAATGTGACCATGTCGGTTCTTAATGTGACAAGTGTCACCAGCAAGTCTTATTTTTACTTTTTATGCTTCCTGAATGACATGTCTGTCTTTTTTTCTTTCTCCTCTGTCAGCAATTGAACCATCCCAATGTGATAAAATACCACGCGTCTTTTATTGAGGACAATGAGCTGAACATAGTACTGGAGCTAGCAGATGCTGGAGACCTCTCTCGTATGATCAAGGTAAGAAACTCTTTACAGCAGCTGCACGTCTATCTCGCAAAGACAGCAGGAAGAACAGCTGATTTGTGAAATATTTTGAACATTCAGCCCAGGAGCTGTTAAGGACACAGGCTCCAAAATATGAGAGGATGTAGTGTGGTTCTTCAGATGCAGCAAAAATCCTGTAGTTTTATTTTCTCACGAGGGAATTATGGTGCCAGCACTGATTGTTTGTAGTTCTTTTGTTTTAAACGACTTTACTCAAAGACCCAAGTCAGCAAATACAGCATTGACTCATCACAGTAAGTCTTGTGATGGTCAGTGGATTTTATAATTAGGAGCACTTTCATCTTAAAGGTACAGTAAGTCATTAATTAGAAAAATAGGATATTGTACTGGTTGATTAGTGTGTAGTTATATCTTCCAACAAATATTTGTGTTCTCATAAACTTAAAAATACACATGAGTGGCCCTGATTGTTGGCCTGTCATCTTAAATACAGTGGCTGAGATGGACGTCGGCGCGTTTTAATTTAAAGATCATAAATAGCTGTTTCAAACTATATATGACCATTTCATGGTTGTGCAGGTATATTTATTTCATCATCTCTTTCCCATTATGTCTTTCGTAATGAAAGAGAGCATTTTCAAAGTTTTACAGCCTCCTTCAGACTGTAGATGTGTTGAGGTCGTCTACAGATGCACACAGCAGGAGAAGATCCACTTCAGACATGTTCTCAGTGTTGTGTGAGTACGCTGGGTTAGGCTACAGTGCAGGTATGAGAATGGCTTTAGAGATACACAACTGATTGCACAGTATGAAGTATGGTCATGATGAATAATACCTGGTCAAAATAATAGCCGGTCAAACACGGTATCGTTTGGTGTCAGAAGGAATGCCGGCAAAGAAGCAAATAAGCGCTGACTAGGCATTATAATTACAAGATTACCAAACGTTTTATTTGACTGAAGGAATGAAGCCAGGAAGTCTGTGGTTAGTTGTCGTTGCAGGATTTCGACTTGCTGGACATTGAGTCAATCTGAATCATCCATTCCTCACTGAAACTAAACACTAGCTAGCACCGGGCCCCCCACAGCCTCCTTTTATCTCAGCACCACATGTTGGTGTTTGTCACAGCTGTGAAATAGAAATGGTTAAAAAAAACAAGCAATGATTAATGGTCATAAAGGCCAAGTGTGTGCGGTTTGTAACAGGATACTGCATCAGACGTTTAGGAGAAGTTACGTTTTAATGAGTTTTAACATTAAAATCTGCGTAAAGGGGGGAAGGGGTTTTTGTTCTGAGTTCAGGAAACCAAAGAAAAATTCATTATCAAATTTACAAGTCAATTCAAGTCCAATTTCAATTTGTGAAAACTGAAAAAACTTCAAATTAGGGTTCAAAATTGTGGAGAAAGCTGCATTTTCTGTTCTGAGACACTGGCTGAAGGTCACCTTCATTGTCTCTGCATCTCACGTTTGAGCCAACAGACTCTGGAAGCTGGTTAACATCAAGCAGCGTTCACAGTGACTTTAAGTTGCTAGACATAACGGGACATTGAACAGTGTGTTGTGGTTGACTAACCTGGCAAACTGTACAGTACAAAGGGGTTTAACTTTCAGTCGAGAGAAAGAGCCGTCAAAAAAAAAAGAAACAAGGTGAAGCCAATAAGTGAGTGGCAAAAAGTTCACAGTAAACTGTTCCTCGAGTGACCACGTGAAGTCTGTACTAGGGCTGGGCCATATCATACCGTTCACGGTAATACCGGTATAACGTTAGGCAACGATAAGAAAATGAAATCTCGCGATAGAATATGGGTAAAAC
>VUQG01031334.1:1490-22077 GCA_015106755.1 Etia nguti | reverse complement strand
CTTCAGCTCACCCACAGACACTCAACCAAAAACCACGTGTGACAGAGAAGCTGCGCTAAATGCTTAGCTGTAAATTGTCGTTCCACTAGTTATTTGGTGCAGCTATTTCTACCCATGGTCCCTAGCTAACAGTGATGGCAGCTGCTGGCTTTCTTACTCCGGAGTCGTTGGGGTCCTTTTTCCAGAACAATTGAGAGCAGTGGCCGAAAGACTCTGTCGATGTAACATAGTTCACCCCGTTTCTATCTTGGAAGTCTCCATGTGTGCTGCTGGTATTTGTCCGAGCGTACATCGTCGGTTTTCAGATTCTCGACTATGTTTTATTTTTTTAAGCTGAAAAGAAACAGGGCCGCTTTGTCGGGATCTTCTTCCGAAAAGAAAAATATTGTTTCTGTGAAATGAGCGTTTTGGCGGCGGATATATCGAAGCTTACGGAGCATTACTGCCGCCTCCCGGACTGGAGTATGACCGCGAAATGAAAGCATAGACGCTAAATTTCACCGAAAGCTTCATATTTTCTTTGCAATGGTTTTAAGACTAAGCGAGCAGTTTATTTACACATCGGATGCTGACGAAAATCTTTACCACAAAACAGTGTGTGTAATTTGTTGAGAACAAAATGACCCAACAGCTGCCAAAACAATATCATCAACACTTTGATGGCTGGTTTCAAAATGATCTCAGAAATGTTCCCTTGATTTTTTTGAGTAACAAACATGACACTATTTTAATTAATGTAAATAACTTATTTACAAAAACTGACAAAGCCACACTAAATGTTACCTTCATACGCAAACGGTCCAAGTTACAGGCCCACAAAGTATGTGTTAAAATTTGCTGTATTTTTTCCAGTAATTTTGATCCCTCATACTTTGAATAAGCAAACAGAACCCATTTAATATGTATAGAAATTTTTAAGGGATTCTGCTATTGAAACTATGATATACCTAATAATATTAATGCCCCAAACTTGTTCAGAATAAATCATGTGAAGTTAATAATGTATAATTTATTGATCCCCGTGGGGAAATTCCTCTCTGCATTTAACCCATTCACTCAGTGAAGCAGTGGGCTGCCATTGGGCACCCGGGGAGCAGTGTGTAGGGACGGTACCTTGCTCAGGGGTACCTCAGGTAGCCGTTCAGGGGAATCAAACCCCTGACCTTCCGATCGTGGGCCCAACACTTTACCTACTGAGCTAATATTGTGACACTTGGAATGGATGTAACAGTGACTTAATTGCAGTTTTCACAGAGCTTAAATGTGTTTTCCATGTGACCAGCTCCTGTATGTAAAAATGAGGGCTAAAAAGAATAAGAATACCTAAAAGGAATCAAATTTCTACGCTGTAACATGGGGACAAACACCCAGTTAATATTTCACATGACTTCATTAAATATATTAAAGTGACCATATGTATGTCCCAACTGGGGTTGGACAGAATTCCTATCATTCTGTGTACAACATGACATCACACCTGCATTAACATATTTGTTACTTTGTACCCAGTAACAAGAAAAGAAGACTATGAATAAGCAACCAGGACCAACTTTGTGGTGCTAAGCGAATGGATTTTATTTACACATCAAATCACCCATTGCTCCATGTGTGGTACAAAAATAAAAGAAATCAATGTGAACATGTGAATCTTGACAGAATGTTTACACCCTATTTTAAAATCATTGTTCCAGGTATGTATACTTTACCTATGAAACAAGTGTGTTACTATATCACATGCTATGTGATTTCATACTTGGGCTACAGTGCAGAACAACCCGATTTTAAAGGCGCCCCATGGAGTTTTCTTGTAATCTATATTCAATGTAAAGAACGTAATTAGTTCACGCTGTTAAAATCCTCGAGCTCACCACGTGTCACATGTATTCATTTCCTTACAAAGCTAAATACAATTTCCTGAACCTGAATATTTTCATATTTGGTGAGAACATTTAGAATAAGCTCAGATCAGAACAGCACGGTATGATCTGGACTTGCAGTTTTTATGCTGTGCGCACATTTCTATACATCTATTAGTTAATGCGTGTTACAGTTCTGGATTCATAGATACACATGCTTATTTGGCTGATATACAAGTACATGTAAGCCATCCAGCTCTGCAGTATGATGCTCTTCATCTACTAGATTATTTGTGCAAAACACAAATGATTTGGCACATAATTCTGTCCATTGGCACCTTTAAATATCTCTATTGTGAATAGTCTTCAGAAAGCAAAGGCTTCATGTAGTTACTGACATTAACATTTGGAACTACTACTGAAAACTGATAAAAGCATACGGTTTAATGTAAACAGTCGGCTGTATTCAAACAGCTAAATTAAAGGGTTAGAAACGCAATCAAATGATCACAAGAACTGAAAAGTTGAGTGTCACCAGAAAGGCTAACATCAGTGTTCATGTACTGTGTAGCTATCTACAATCTCTACAGAACGACTAGCTTCTGATTTTACTACAGAAATGGTTCACCTCCCCTTTTTATTTGCTTCACTTCCTAAATCTTAAAGCTGTTTTCCACTCTGTGCCTGTAGATGAGTCAAAGGCAGCTGTCCAAATCACATAAAATACGGGGAAGATGCTTTTTATGTACTTTCAAACATACAGTGATAAACATCGGTGGATAAGATTAAACATGGCAAAGTTGCTCTACAGTGATTCCTTATAAAGACGCGTTTACTCCGGGTAGATGTGGAGACCAGCTGCTGTGGTAATGTACATCCATTTGTGTGCAAGTGTCAAACATTCAGAACGTTAGCTGCAATTTAAAGTTGTAATCCTTAAGATTTTTGTGAGATGAGGTTCTGCTTTTGTTCTCATTTATGACTGGACCCAAACCAAAAATCGCCATTTATTGCATTATCAGTAATTTGTGGTAAGGACCACACATTAAAATGTCTTACCAGATTCAAAGCAGTCACACATTAAAGGGATTCAGCATTTAAATGATGAAATATTAAATATCCAGGGTTAGTGTCACCCTTTACTCTCCAAGTAAAAGCAATGATACCCAAAGAGTTGATGCTGAAATGCAGGAAAGCTTTAATGTGAACTGTTTGCTGTACTGCAGTTCACCAGGAAAAAGTATTTATATCCACCAACAGAACATTTTCTGCATTTTGTACTGCAACTTAAGTTTTACATTTCACAGGGGGGACCAAACGTGCACAACATCTGTGAAAAAAAAAACAACCCAAAACATCACTGAGTCAAAAACGCGAATGTGTTTGTCTGTAGTGTTAACAGCTCCATCAGCTTCAGGTGTATTTCTTACAAAGCATCAGCCAGGACAGGAATCTTATGGATTACAACTTTACGGACTAAAGGTAACGCTGGATTAGCACAACTTCACTAATACAAATGTGCATTGTGTTTAATTCTTGATCTCCAGGATGGAAGGATTGTGGTCGAGAATGGCCAAAATGATTTTGTCCATGTACTGCCTCAGACGCAGGTTGATCTCCTCCTGCTCCTTCAAAGCATCCACAAGCTGAGAGAGAAGAGGAATGCATTACAAGCGCAGTTATATCAAGAATGACCGTTTCATCCAACCAACAGTAACAGACCAACCTCATCTCTGGAAGCGTTGTCAATCTCAGCTGCCAGGCACTGGGCCTTGGTGTGACAGGAGAACAGGTTCTTGGCCTCGTACAAGCTCAGACTGAGAATCTGAGCGTTCAGGTCGTCGTTTTGATCCCGCAGCTTGTGGTTCTCCTACAGACACAAAGAGAGAAGCTTTCCTTAGACCCAGTCCTGGCTCGATGTGTGCGTGAATTTGAGAAAGCAGTGAGCTTTAATGAGAATCTCACAAATATAACTGAACCATATCCATTACATGTGATTAGGACAGCCTGCCTTTGACTGTGGGTGCATGTCTCACTAAACGTATATCTCACACACGCACGGGTTGCACTTCAGTTTTTCTGAGTTGAAAGGAATATTTTTACTTTATGAAAATATTGTTTTAATTATTTAATCAAGTATGAAACCACCGCTGACCAATGCTGGTTTGGCAAAACTTGGTATTAACAGGGAAATGCAGGGTAGCCCAAACGCATGGTCATTACCAGTGATGGGAATAACGACGTTAAAAGTAACGGTGTTACTTTTTCAGTAACTATTTTTCAACAGACTGTTGAAGCCGTCTTCAGCTTACTGGGAGCTACGGGGGCGAAACAATCGGACGAGTGCTGCTGATTGGCTGAGGAAGAATAAAGTAGTCATGGTAAACCAATCACATGACCAATTTAAGATGACATAGCAACAAGATGCTAGTTACTGTGTAGTGTAGTGGATAGTTTTGTTGTGTGTGTCAGAACAATAAGGGGACTGCTGAATGTCACAGGTGCTGCCAAAAAACCACCAAAGGAAGATTACAGTGTAAATGCCGTCTCCAGGTGGAAAACAGGGCGGGTGATACACCTCCTGCTGTCAGGCCTGCAGGTATCAGGCTTGTGATGTTCTCCTTTATCTTATGGGGGACAGAAATTATTTTTTGGAGTGGCACAAATAATTTGTGTGGCATCTTATTTGATGCAGAACACCTCATTGTCCTGTAAATAGTATGAAATGATTATTTAAAAAAAAAAAAAACATGCCTTGGCTGTATTTTTAGGTAAATAGCTGCATATAACTTTGTGGTTTGCAAAACTTGTGCAAAGATTTTTTTAATTTACAATTTATATTTGCATTTCAAGTTATGAAAATGATTCGTTAAACATGTTTGTGGCTGTTACAGTAAAAAATGCAACTTTTTTCTACTCTGATTTTGTTTTTTGTCTGATTTCAGATCAATTGTGCTAACACAGTATGTCAAAATGAAAAAAATAACTAAATTCAGACATGTGAGGTTGTGCTGAAAAGAATGATACCAAACAAGGTGAGATAAATAGTTTTTAAAGGTGAAGTGTAGAGGTAAAATCAAAAGTAGTCAAAAACAGCCAATTATACTCTGGACCCCAGAGGGTTAAACTTTTTTTTTTTTTTTTTTTTTAAAGTAACGCAATAGTTACTTTTCCTAGTAATTAGTTACTTTTAGAATATTGTAACTCAGTTACCAGCGCAGTCACTAGTTACTACTTCAAAAAAATAACTATAACTAATTACTTTTTTCAAAGTAACTTGCCCAACACTGGTGATTACCCTGTGACTGTTGGGGAGAGAAAAACAGACAAGGATACAACAGAGAGCATTTCTGACCTGACAAAGGGCCTTTGGGCTTGCTGTGGTCTTGACAACTAAAGACTAATACTTGGCCTCTCTGCAGCTCAACATAAACATAAAAGTTGAGTCAGTTTGAAACAGAAATTGATGTGCGAGCAATTATGAAATGGAGCGCACGTTACATGTGGTCAGAATGGGACTTTTACGCAGCAAAGTAAAGTTAGCAGGACTGAGTGGTCCATCAGTGTATCAGTACAAGAGATGGTTTTGAAGGGGAGATGAGACCATTTTTAAAGAAGTATGTACTCTAGCTTTTTATAGACTGAGGCACTGAACCTTTTACTTCTCTGTTTAGCACATTTTACAATATAAACAAATGCAATGCTCACAAACACAAGTTTGGAAGTTCTCTACTTCACTATGCTACTATGCCAATATACATTAACGGGGCTCAAGCAGCTCCTTTTTTAGATTTATGCATGTTTCAAGAATTTATTTTTTGTGGATTAAATAGAAATAAATAAAATGAGACAAGTCTGACCAGTGTGGAATTCAATGTAGAAGTGAAAGTCTTTTCTGCAAGGAGGAAGAACAAGGATGAGTGTGTTCTGTGTGGACCTGTTTCAGTCTCTTCACTTCATGTTCCATTTCCATCTCCCTGGTTTTGGCGTTAAACTCAGACAGCCCCTTGCCTTTCCCAGGATGTTCCATCTCAAGTTTAAACAACTGCAGATACTCGAGCTCCCGACGGAGATCATCAATCAGCTGCAGACAAAACAGTCGGTCAAACACAACTCTAACATGTTCCACATTAACACATTCTTATCTTACCTGATGACTACAGCGGGAAATGACGTTATTTTCATAGAAATGATTGTCTGGGAGGAGTGTCTCACCTCCTGCATGGACTCTTTTTCCTTCTGAAACTCATGGCGGTTTTGCCAGAGCTTGTCCATTATCTTCCTGTACAGGTCCATCTCATCTTTCAGCCTCAAACTAGTGTCCTCCAGTTTGTCTGTCACCCTCTGCTTCTCCTGCAAAAGAAACAAGTCAGGAAACAGTGGCTGAGAAAACTAACCACTCATGCTTTTATAATACATGTGAGGAAAACACACAACATTTGACATGTGGAAACCTCAGTGAGAAACTGAGTGGCCTAGCAGCAACCATGATGAGTACAAACAAACTAAAAGAAAAAAGACCAGGGCTTGTCAGTGTGAAACTACTCATGAAGTTTATATAAAATAAAAGGATTACATCATGACAACACAGGAAGACACTTCAGCATACCTGATCCATTTTTTCAGTCTGAGACTTGAGTCTACACACATTCAACTTCATCTCTGTATTCTCGTCTTCTAACTGCTGTAACCTTAGGTTGAACAAACACAAACACAGCTTTAGTGTGTTATCACAGGTATCCCAGTGAACTTTAAAAACACCTAGCCTTACTCGTGTCTTTTAAAGTGGCAAAACACTGATTGTCTTAGATCAGCATAGCAGCTTGTAAAATTGCGCTGCACATTTTCTTATTTCCTGTCACCTCTTAATAGCAGTTAAAGGGTATCAGCAGTTTCATTTCATGAGACCTATAGCTAATCAGTGTCTGTGATAGTTTATGGTTACAGAATACCTGCCTTAATAGCAGATGTGTTGTTGATCTTGTGTCAGAGCCAAATCTAGCACCAGCCTTTTTAGGATTTGGATTGTGGTGGAAACTTCCCATCAGGTAAATTGCTGGGTAGTTTACCTGTTACAGAGCAGCTCTATCTCCGTGTTTCTATCTCTCTCCATCTTGGTGTAAGCCTCCCGGTGTTTCTTGACCTCTTCTTTGAGACTCTCTGCAGACTTCGTCTCTGCATCCTTCACCTGCTCCTCTAACTCATGAACCCTCGGAGGCAAAAAAACAGAGGTCATTCAGACTGGTACAGACTAGTTAGCTAGAACCAAAATATTGCAGAGGTTTATATAAGATCTGTGGACTAATTCACATCATATATATCTCATATCTGCAGCACATGTAAAGAATGATCAGACAGGTGCAATTAATGTTATTTGTGTGAAAATAAGTACATAAATTGTACAGGAATCAAACCCAGCCAAAGCATCCACCCAGCTCAAGCTTTCTTACCTGTGCACAAGGTGGGTGTTGTCATGCTTGAGTTTAGACTTCAGGTCATTGTTGGCCAGACTGTCACTTTCCAGTTCTGTCACCTTTTTCTCCAGGTAGCTGACCTGAGTGACATCACACGGATAAGGCCTAAAGGTTAAAGAGCATCTTCTTCATTTGTATACAGACATTCCCAGTATGCATTTAGCAGTATGCCTCTACACAGCCTGTTGTTAACAGGAAATTAATCACCCGTTTTAAACTGATCCATCCTCTTACACATTAACAGTATTCCCCCTCCCCCCCACACACACACAGACTTCATTTCAATTTATTTCAGCATTGTTTTTATTTTTCATTAACTAAAACTAGGCTGCTGCTTCACCAGTTTGACTCTTAGTTTGTGACAGCAGTAGTCCTTGTTCTGCTCTGGAGATCTGCTATTAGCTAGAGGATCACTCCAGCAGGTGAAGAGCTGCTCGAGCTGCTGCACCAAGCTCACCGACACTGCAGAGCAGACCAAATCCACCACGGTCAGCTTCAGTTCAAGTCAGCAAAGTCTAGAAACGCACTGGCAGGAAGCTGATCATCTTATTTGTCACAAAGAATTTGTGGAGTACCACCTTATAAGCAGTATTATTAAATAATTATGTGTGTACTTTCTCTGTGATGTCAAGGTCACAGGAGTCGATACTGTCTGTGAACAGATCCTCTGTGCTGCTGCCCTGACTGGACCCAAACACGCTGTGATTGGCCTGGAACAGCTGACTGCAGGGAGAGAGCAGACACACGGGAAACAGGAGACATTATTATCTATAATATAAACATTATATTTACACTGTATACACATGTAAATTCTGCATTTATGCTTTGCATTTGTGTCTGCTACCACCATGTTCTTCATTGGCTGCTTTTTTATATTGTAACAAGAAAGATGCCAAAACTAAGCAACAGTTTATGATCTCTACAGTGCACAGATGATTTAGAGCAGCGAGAATTAAAAAAAAAAAAAAGGTGCTTTGGAGGAACGTCAGGTCACTCACCGTCCAAATGCTGTGCTGGAAATCTTCCTGTTAGGACTGAAAAAACAGGAGAGGAACTGAGTCACACATACTGACAGTAACACAAAGCTTCAACTATCAGCTGTATTTCCTGGTAATAAAAATTAGTGCAATGACACCTCTGCTTTCATTCATACAGTGGTTTCAAAGCATGTTCTTCTGTGGATGCCGTACGCTACACAGTTTTAACCACAGTCAGTGTTCTTGTTTCAGCTGCATTGCTGTAGCATCACACACAAGACACAAAAACTCACAACCAGTCATCCCGCCACATTGGGATACAGTTGCTATAGTAACAACTCGAGCTCACCCTTTGATGTGGATGCAGCATCTGATGCCAAGAATGAATAAGAGGGGATTTAGCTGGTTGTCTAAGAGAGCTAATCCATACTTTGTTATATTAGGGCGATGCTGAGGCAGCAAGAGTCATTTCACTTCATTCCTTCTATCATTACCAATAGCTCCAAAAAAAAAAAAAATAGGTGATAGCACGAACGTGCTATACTGACCGGTAAATTAAAGGCTTCATCTTTTAGGCTAAGCTCTTTCTTCCCTTCCTGCATTAGTACTGATGCTACACCATCAGTCTCACAAACAAGACTGCAGTGTACTTGAAACATCTCTACCTAAACCCAGAGGGTCCAATCCACCGTTTTCTCACTGAAAATGGTGGGCTCATACTTGGAAGCTCTTCTCTGTCTTGAAAGGGTAAAGAGGTGTTCCACGGCTAGCATGGTAGCCACGTTGGTCCTCTTGGACCTGGGGTTCAAGGCTGAGCAGTGCGATACCCCAATGATGAATGCACACCTTCATTTTTTCTTTTTTAAAAATCTGAAATTCATTCAGTCTTAGGATGAAGACAGTTCCAAGTCATTCCCAGAAATGAACATCAGTGAATGTGTGCTCCACCTGTTGGCCTTGAGGTTTCTCAGTCGGGCCTCCAAGTCATTGAGTAGATTCACTTTCTTGCAGCACTGAGAACAGTAGATGTCCAGCAGCTCACTGTTATACAGCTGCCGCATCTTTTGAGGGGTGTGGCCGGCACTGGAATTATAAAGAATGAATTGATTAATGTCCACATATATAACCAAATATAAATACGCATGAAGCTGAAAACGTGAAAGTCAGCGTCTTACAGTAAGCAACACATAGATATTAGCAATGTCTGCAGAGCATATTAGCATGCTTCAATGAAATGTCTTCCAATCTCTACTTTTTCAAGCCATGGTTCAGAAAGGTTGCAATACTGTATAAAAATATGCACTGCATTCAAATCAAACAGGCCCATTGTTAATAGTCCTGTGCTTTTCCCTTTAGGACAAGCAAACAGTCATACATCTGATTTGTCTTTTTCTGCATGAAAACTGTGTCTCAAGATATGTTTGTATGTAATTCTGCATGTGCATACGATTAAAGGAGTGTTTCCTTATCACCAGACACCAACCTGGAGGGAAGTGAGGATCCAAGATCTGAGAAACCATTTGTTCGTGTGTCTTCTTCAGGGCAAGGGCTGCTGGGAGTAAAATCTACATCCTCCCCTTCACCGTAGTCTTCAAACTGCTCCTCTCTAGAGATGACGGACGCAGATGCCGAGCCAATCAGGCGGCTAGGGTTGCATTCCAAAACAAAACAATAAAGAGAAAAGAGCAAACCCACAATCAAAAGAAATTCTAAGCCTTCCTAAAGTCCCTACTCAGATTGGTTATGACTGACCTGCGTTGCTGTGTTGGGTGAAGTGAGTCAGAGCTGTTGGCATTTTCAGTGCTGCTGTCCATGTCACACTCGCCATCAGCACATGTGCTTTCCTGGTAGGACCGTGTACACATGATAATCGGAGGACCAAGCTTTGCCTCACCATTCTGAACATACAAGCAAAATTATGTGAATTAAGATTAAAAATGGAACTTTACAGAACATTCAGAAAAAGAAGTAACAGTCACATTAGAGACTTCTCTAACTTGATCTGCATATTTACCGACTGTCAGTGCCAACACAAGGCATCGTTTCATTCAGCAGCAAAAGAGGACAATTTGAATTATAAGTTAACTTGAACATATCCTTTAAATTTTTTTCAATTTCAAAGCAGAAACCCTTTAGTTCAAAATCACATTCATCACACAGAGATGTTTACTAAAAACATATGTAAACAGTTATTCAAAGAACAGTTAAAATCATGTATGACATACAGGCCCTATACAGTGTCTATTCACTAAATACACTGAACATAGACAACGGATCACTAGCATCTTAATATATAGTTCTTAAAAATAAACATTTCAAATAAAAAATGCAAAGGTTACAATCTCGCTTACAAGGAAACTGTCATGAACCACCGTGTGTAAAAACAAAAAGTGAAGAGGGGTAAAGAAAACAGCTGGGGAACAAAACACAGCTGAGAATAATCAGGGATTAAGAGAGGCAGGAAAACTGAACCTTTCAAAGTAAAGACAGGAAGTAGCTAAAGGAAGAAAACAGGCCAAAATACACACACAATAAGGTAACGGAAAGGCAAAGACAACTAGATATAAGACATGAGGAACCAAAGGGAACAAACTAAATACAAGCTCAGAGTCACCAGTAACTAAAACTAAAAACTAAGGCAGAAATGACGAGACTTAAATTACAAAGGAATTAACAGCAACAATACAAACAGAAAACTAAATACTATCAATAAAAGAAACCTAATACAAAGATGACCTCAAACTAGAAAGAATCCCACTGCATTTAGAAGAATCCAGGAATAAGATCCAGGAAGGTCAGTCTACATTTATTAAAAAGCTATTTAGAGAAATTAGTCTTGCCTTCCAGTGCTCATTTTAGCAGTTTTAATAAAATAATTGAGTTTTAAGGGTTAAACCATAGTTTTAATAGAATTTTTTTAATGTTTCTTCTGTTGTTTCAATACCTGATCACATACTAACAGTATGAGAGGTACAAACTAAAAGAATTTCCACGACAGATGTTTAAGTTTAATCTCAAGATATTCAAGATGACTTAATTGTCTAAACATTGGATATTACTAATAAAATCCAACCTTTGTGATTAGCATTAAGGTTAGCTTTAGGTGTGAGCCAAACATTTTCCCCAGAAATCACTAAAGCAAAGAGGGGAGTTTAAAACAGCGACACAAAGTGACACAAAGCGACGGCTTTAAGAGAGAAACAGCAGTACAGCCAGTATTCTGACCTGCTATCACGATTTGAATAGAATATGATGAAGTTGTATTTGAGGTAGCGTCTTGGGTTGATTTATCATGTGGGAGTTAGCGTGCCCCAGATACGTATATTATTAATAAATCATGCTGCTGTCTGGCTTAACCCCACTGTAGTACCATGACAAGGTCACACCCAAGCTCTCTTTCACAGACACAAAGTCAAGTTTCTCATCATTACCAATAAAAGAAGTGGCTCCATACTCTGTTCTTACTTAAGATTCTGCTGGATTGTGGAAGTATGTTCACATTTAAAGACACAAGACAGACATAATATGGCATCTGAGGGACTACTACCCACCTTTCACTCATTAATTATACACATTTTTTGTCTGTGATGGAGAAGTGTGGGAGCATATATACACACACAAAATAACATAATATATTCCAATGCAGATCCACACACAACAACAACACATAAAATGAAACACAACTTTAAGCCTTGTGCCAGTCTGTGTGCTTTTCCTTTATTGGACCAGGACTAATCTTCTCTTTCAAAAAGTTAGAAATCAGTTGGTCTGACACATTCATACAACTTACCAAACATGTGTGGACACCATCTCACTCATCTCCAATACAAAGTCACAAATCACACTAATGAGTGTGTATGTGTGAATGTATGGCATCTGCCCCGGTGGAGCTAAAAACAAAAATCTACTGTATTCCAAATGCCTGAAGGCTCAGTGTCCTCAGAGCTTAGACACCAGCATCCCTTGCAAATAAATATGACTGCAGCTCCAGCAGTAAATTAGAAAGCACCGCGATGCTTTAGCTGGGACAAAACCACACCTCGGCTCTCTCGCTTTCTCTCGCTCTCCGTCTCGCTCATCCTCTTGTTGCTAAGCAACAATCCAGTTAGGCTGATCTCTATGAGGGACATAATCAGCCATGCACAGCAACATACATTTCACCCAGTAAATTTATGATACAAAAATAATTTAGATATATTTAAGGTAGTACACATGCTAGAAACCAACAGCATTATCAGAGCTGTATGGAAGCTCAGCAGTACAGGTTTATATATAAAAATTTTGTTTCTGAAAAGTCAGTCACTATGTCACATTTTTGACACTTTAACTCTGGTGTTTAGGTTAGAAATCAGTGCCTCGTGATTTTCATTTATTATGAATATAAATCTAAACCATGAGAAACACTGTTTTAAATGAACAGTTATCTATGATCTCTTCCTAGCTTCACTGCTAAATTATTCCTGTTTCACTCCATGTAAACAACTTCTACTTCCACTCTGACATCTGGCATATTTCCAAAAAAAAAAAGGCTTTAAAATGATTTGCAGTATTAATGGAGATGGTTCAGGGTGTGTTTTCACATCATGCCACACAATTATGTGCCAGAAATTTTGAGCACCATTAAAGATCCAATCACTGTACCTGGTATATATAGCCATTGTCTGTGACAGATGGCTGGCTGGAGGCATGGCTGCGAGGACCCACAGTCATCTTCAGTATTTCTTCACAACCTAGGAGGACAAGTGTAGGGAGGAAAGTAAATAATAAGAGGGGAAATAATGTTTTTTCACTTTCAAGGTAAAATGGGCCATGTAGCATTAGGAGACAATATCTGCAAGAGTATGGAGCAGATTGTTTCCATTCTGACAGTTGCGTGAATGTGCTGACAACACTATGATGTCTGTATAAACAACACAAATATGAAGTCAGCAGATGCTGGTCTTAGCTTAGCAAGAAAAATGAAAATAGAAGAGAACAGTTAGCCTAGCTTTAACTAAATGTGACAAACTCCACCAAATTACAAAGCTCATACATCTTCTCATGACAGAGAACAGGACATTCAAAGTCCGTTTCTTACCTTTGATAGCAAACACTCCGTGGCAAAAGTCTTTGAAGTTGATTTTCCCATGAGCGTTAGGATCCAGGTACCCTGTCAACTTCTTCACCTGCAAGACACAAAAGTAAAGTCTAAAGGAAACCTGCTTTACTAAAAACATAGAAGGGTAACTCGTACCCTTGTTAATTGACATCAGCAAAAATCTAAAGGTGTGCATGGAAAAATATCAGAGGATTCACGCAAGTACATCACCACGTTTTACTGTTAGAGGTGTCTGAAGAGACACCAGGGTCCAGTTTCACAAAGACTGCCTGTAACTATGGATTACATAAACCAAACAGCCAGACTTCACAAAGAACTCTAAATTTATCCTACTTTTCTGAAAAAAATGGCAGACTGAGTAAAAGTATCGAGTCCCTGAACTGTTTTCCCCTCCAGAAGACGTCTGTCTTACAGCAACGGTAAATACTGTAGGAAACATCCTATTGCATAAAATTAATAATGAGCTGCACAGCTATTACTGATGTCCTTAGAATAGGGCTGTTTTTTCTCCCATTTGATCTTCATAAGTCAAAATGAAACTCAAAACACTTTTTCTATTTATTTGTATCTACATTACTGAAAAAATATTAAAATTGAATTAAAATCATTGAAAATCTGGGTTGTAAGGGAAAAACACACAAGCAGAAACCAGACACTACAAACCTCTTACAGCATAGAATTCATGAGAGGTTCTTGGGTCATCATTTTCAACTCTAATCCACAAGACAAAAAAGGTCCATCCAATACCAACAAAACCTAATGCATGTATATAATAAAACCATGACAACAGTATTTTGTACAAAACCAGAAAGTAATTTAAAGTTTTAACCCTTTTAATTAGGGTTAAAACTTTTTTTTTTTTAATTAGGTGTTTTTTCTATGTAGAGTCAGAAAAATGTGAGGAAAGTTAGACCGAGATAACAACCCCCCAACACAACTGGCAATAATTTAAAACCAGAGTAAAGCAACAGGCTGTCACGCTGTCATGAAGTGCAAGATGAGGATGCAAATGCAGACACATGCTAAATAAACCAAAAGTGAGCCTTTGTTTTGGCTGGTTAAGCTGCAGAAAAGCCATAAAAATCCCAAACTGTCTGTCGACACACAGGAGAAGGGCAACAGATGCTCAGACAAAGGGTAAACAAAAAATGATGCTATACACACACTTCAGCTCTTTTTACTTGTTTCCACTTTACTCGATTAAGTGGAAACTAGTGTTACCTCAGGATAACGAGACTGCTGCAAGCTCAAACTAATAACAAGAACAAAGGAAGACAACAAGAGGCTACTGGGGAACCAAGTCCACACGCCATGACACACACAGAACACCCTTAGAAAAATATAGCATCTCATTGTACTTATACAGGTACCTTGATCTGTCACTAGGTACTGCTGCTGCTAGGGGCACTTTTATCTTTGCTGCCTGTACCTTACAAAGATCAGTTGTCATTCATGTACCTTAATACAGTAGTACAGAGTGCATTACAATAGTGCAAACGTGCAAAATATAAAAAAGTAAGAGAGATGGAAATGGACTGGCATTAGATAGTCTTTATACAGCTCAGAGTGCTGAAATATTTCATGTCATGTTTTTACAAAGACTATAAAAGGTAGTACATCAGTGGCGAAAGAAAAGTACAAGAAGCTAATAGACTAAAAGGATTCATATTACGTTTATGGATGCTGCTTTTAATTTCCCAAAATAAAAGCTCTGAGTGGAGTGCTCTTTGCCAGCCAGCTCTCATATCTCAGATTTTGTGTTTCACAAACATTTAACAACACAATACATCAGCAGTACACCTTTCCAATTGGTCTGCAAATTGTTTTTACCGTACAGTGAGAAGATAATTCTGCCAAAGGGGAAAACAACATCCATTCAGTGTCAGGCTTTCAGCCAGGAAACTTATTAGACCCAGCGACTGCGACAAGGGAGACGAGATGGATTCTGTGCTAATAAACGTTGCACTTGTCTCACATAGTGGTGTCCATCTACTTAACATGAAATGTGCAATGCTTCAGAGAGAACAGTGAGAGGAGGGAAGAAAGTAACGTCTAAATATAGAATAGAGAGCTCACCAGATCCCAGTTGGTCGTGTCCACATTAAAGCGATGAATAGTTTAGCCTGCCACGTTGAGTGGACACAGATGAAAAGATATCTGGTGTTTTTGTATGTATAAAAAGAAACCAACAGCAATAAATTATTGGTGTATTAAAATGAGCATGTTTTTCACATATTTCATTGAAAAGAAGCCACTGGCTGACTTAAAGTGGAAAGAATAAACCAATCATTTTGGGTCATGCTGAATAAAACATTAAGTTCATTTTGTAAATTCTGACCATTCTAATTGTCAAAAAGAGGATAACTGGGGTATATTCAATTACATATCATTAACCAAAGCATGCAGTTTCATTCAAAGACCCATTTCTCACTCATCACATCTATTTTCCAAACACCAAAATGGCGATGACAGAAATGCTCATCTCTATGCTGTTAGTGTTTCTGGGTGTTACTATAGGTACACTCCCCTTTATATTATCTATGGTCAGAAGCAGATCAATGAAAAAGCTACATTAGTGTTGCATGCACATACACTCACCAGACACTTAGATACAGCTGTTCAAAATGAACATCAATGCAAATAATTTGATCAGATCGAACGGCAGCAGCTCAATGTGTTTAGGCGTGCAGACATAGTAAAGACAGCCTGCTTAAGTCCTAATCGAGTACCACAATGGGAAAGAAAGGTGATTTAAGTCATTTCAAACATACAGGGTTGTTTGTGCCAGATGGCCTGAGTATTGGGATTACTGGGATTTTCCCACACAACCATGTCTAGCTTTTACAGAGAATGGTCCAAAAATATCCAGTTAACAGGGTGAAAATGCCTTGTTGATGCCAGAGGTCAGAGGCCAGACTGCTTTGAGCTAAGGAAGGCAATGGTAACTCAAATAATCATTTGTTGCAACCAAGGCATGCAGCAGAGCATCTCTGACTGCACAACATGTCAAACCGTTAAGCAGAACAGCTAAAGCAGCAGCAGGTCAGACTGGGTGCCAATCCTGCCAGCTAAGAACAGGAAAGTCTGGATACAGTTCACACAGACGCACCAAAACTGGACAGCAGAAGATCAGAAGAATATTGCCTGGTCTAATAAGTCTTGATTACTGCTGTGATGTTCAGATTGTAGACTCATAATTTTGTATAAACAACATGAAAGCATGGATCCATCCTGCCCCGCCTTCAGGTTGGTGCTGTTGGTGGTTTAACAGTGTGGGGATATTTTCATATCACACTTTAGGCCCCTTAGTAGCAACTGAGCACAAGTACATTGTACCTGAGAGCTGTTGCTGACCATGTGCATCCCTTTATGAACAGCAGAATGTAACACATGTCACAAATCTCAAACTGGTTTCTTGAACATGACAGGAGGTTCACTGTACTTAAATGGCCTACACAGTCACCAGATATCAATCCAATAGGGGATCTGTAGCAACTGTGTGATATTATCATGTCAATATGGAGTTTCCTGCACCCTGATAATTCTGTGGCATGGAGAATTAAGGGAGTTCTGAAGGCAAAATGACATCCGACTCAGTAGTAACGAGGTATACCTAATAAAGAGGCATGTAAGTGTATGGTTGAAATGAGCACAATAGGATTTGTTTATTTTAGACGATAAAAGATAAAAATGTACATCTTTTGCAGTATATTTCTAAACAAAACATACAGAAACGTCTTCAAATATATGATGAAACAATACAGGAAGTGTCAAAGCATGCAGGATGGCAGTGTATAACCCACGATCACAGACGCTGCTGGAACAAACAGAAATGCAGAGCTGCTGGTGTTCTCATGACTTGTTTTGAGCAGCTGAGCAGATCATTTAATTACTTAATAATCAACCAATCCACTTGCGGAGATCTAGTGAAGCTCCCGTTCCTATGGTGACAGAGCACAGAGATCAGTGAAAGTGCACGAGGGGAGGAGCGACATGAGGAAGTAGCTTCATTTTAGCATGGCTGAGCTATTTTTAGTGATGTGTCCTGGGTTTTCAGCCGCTGTTGCACTTTAAAGCAAACTCCACAGTCACATGAAGACATCACTCCACCTTTTTGAAATATGTAAACTCAATCAGCGAAGGACTGGAAACACTTGCAGACTAAGCCCACTTAAAGTCATCAGATATTATTTATCTAACAACAAGCATATTTCTAATTACATTGAAGCTATACACTGTGTATATACAAATATATATACAAAATATTATCACATATAGTTTTTACAGTTCCATATCTCTACATCCACTTGCCAAAAACAAGTACCTCAAATTTTGGAGGTAAAGTGTTCAGTCAAAATAGTCAAAAATGACTTTCTAGTCAGAAATGAAGTATCTGGCTAGCTGTTGTTGATAAGTCATTAGGTCCCTGGTTCAGGACTATAGCCCTGCTTGGGGTTATTATCATAGCACACAAGAATCACCATCAAATATGGAAAATTATTTAATTCTGCTACAGAAAATGTTAAATACTCTTGGATAAAATACTACATCATTTCACATATTTGGGGCTGTAATAAAATGTTACATAGCATCATATTTTTCAGCAGCTGCTCCCTGACAGCTCAAGGGGTCAGACGCATGACAAAGATATGGAGCATCTGACGTCCTGTTTCTCCAGGACCAACCCTGTAAATGATCAACTCTGACCACTGAAGCAAGGCTCGTCAATGGTAACTATGTATGGAAATCTACGTGTGGCTCGGCTTTCTGGCATAATCCCCCTAAACACGCTCATCCCAGGTGTGGACAGATTGTTTAGCTGCAGTGAAGGTTTCAGGGCGACATTTATCACAGTGTTTTAGGAACAACACAAACACGCTGATATCTGATCTTGCACACAGAATGTAAAGTCCTTTCACTTTGGTATGTTTCTTATCAAGGTTTAAATGACAAATGAAATTCTTCCCTACAGTCTAAACATTCAGACTGGAGAACAAAGCACTGCTCAGGATCTGGCATTTGCCCACTTTCTTCTATCAGTACAGTCAGTATCTAGGATAATATTACAATATTGTACAACATTATGTTTTTAAAATCGCCAAACATGCTTCTTATCCTGACAAAAATCAGAGCACCTGTATTAAACAATGTATTTTATGACGCTGCAAAAATCAGAAGTAAAGCTTTTTTTAATGTTTTTCCCACACTGACTTTATACAGCCACATTATATGTTATGTTAATGTCTATTATAACACTGAGGCTGATGTATTGGTTAACTCTTATTGGGGAGGAGGGGGTTTCAAAAGACCTTCCTCAATAATAAAAAGTGTAGTTATAAGCAGTAAAGCTGCATTATTAGGCTTTCTAATTTTACAGAGGCTGTAATGCCCCCATTTTCGTCAGTCTTCAGCTTTCCTAATGTTGTGAGGCTGGAATAGTAAACTGAATGGGAAACGCAGAACAAAGCATGCCACCCCACACCACCGAGGATGACAGTCTCCTGGAGCCTGTCCTATGCCATACCGCAGCAAATATGCTACTAGCACCTCTAACACACCTGTGACTGTAAATAAGCAGGACAGGTTGTCCGTTGTCAAAATCTCCGTCTTCACTTATTACAGATTCACCATACTGGAAATATTACACGACTACAGCATAAATATGAATGCAGATGTGCTATTTGTCCTTTTTTACCCAGTCCCTTCCAGTCTCTCACCTCGTCTCCTTGACCGAATTGGAGACCGAGGTCCACCAAGTGCTCCACCCGGATGAAGCCGTCAGCATCCTCGTCACAGACGTCGAAAACCTCCTTGAGCCTCCTCAAAAACTGTAGGAGCTGTTCTTGTTCGGGAAAGGCACGTCCTTCCATTCTACAGGCTTCGTGCTGTACACACACACACAGCTTATATTCTAGTTTTCCTCAATCAACCGGACTGAAAGACAACGACTCCGACGGTCGCCATCACCATCCCAGCCTTCAGCTCCGCCGGACCGACTGGTACCGCTACTGTTATACAAGCAGCACGGCACGCTCAAGAGGCGCGAGAAGTCTCGGAAATACGCGACGACTTACGAGTTCGACACGAAGCATTACGTCACAGGCCAGTTGCTAATTCATAATCCAGGTGGGCTGTCACTTTCCTCCCGCTTTTAACGACAATGTATAAAACTGTATGGAAGCCCATTTTGGCCAATAATAAAAGAACTGTATCAAACAAGTAAAATACTAAATCATACCATGTAAGACTGTTTACCCTACCACATGAAAACTAAGAAATAAGATTTTTTTAATTAACATTGGAAACAAAAAAGTCGACTTAATTTACACCTAAAATTAGTATAAATATTAGCTACTATAACTGAACTCTGAACTAACCACATTGTAAAAAGAATTTTTAGTATATGACTGGTTTCCAGAACTGAATAAGAAAACGTAGGAATTGATGGAATTATTTGAAAACAGTAATATTTCAAGCGGACAAATACTGCTCAAACAATTGAAGGAATACATAAATCGCAGACTGGCTCTAGATGAATGAAATCTTCATGTTGAAAACCTTCACTGATGTACATTATGTAATTTCTTGAGGAAAAAAATGACAGCAGTCAGTGGAAAACACAATAATCGTTTGAGTGCTGGATTTGAGGGAAAAAAGAAAATCACAATAATGGTTAAAGTTGAAAAGTGTCTGTTTTGTTGATTATCAGCATAATTACATTTTAGGTTCTACACTTTTTCAAAATGCATGCTGAGCAAGGTCTTTTGGTTACGAAATAAAACAGACAGTCAGATAATGAATATGCAAAATATTATTTTGTTGAAAACACGCTCACATTTTGCCCTCGTGTGTGGCTGAGGATGCAGAGTTTTATTGGAAAAACAGTTTATACAAGATTATCACAGTCACATCTCTGTACGAAAAATAAAACAATTACAGTGTGCCACAGTGCTCAAAATCATTACTCATCCCTTCAACTTATCTAAGCATAAAAACCACTTCATCTCTAAACCCAATTTAAACAGAGCTGTTAAAAATGTGCTAACAGAGAAGCACAGATAAGAAAGTTTAAATGGACTATAATCAAAACCATTTGCTGTTTTAACTTTTAAAAGATAAGTCCAAGTCATTTAAAAAAATTTAAAAAAAAACTATGTGGGTGTATGAATTCACTCTTTTTGT
>VUQG01031331.1:0-12322 GCA_015106755.1 Etia nguti | reverse complement strand
CTGACAGCTGGTAACTGTGCAGGGGCGGGTCTAGCAAAGTTTTGCCAGGGGCCCGGTAGGGCATTAACAGGGAAAGGTGGGCACAAAGAAATACTTTTCTTTCTTATTCTCATTTAAAATGTCTAGCTTTAATAAATAATTATCTGAATCTTACAACCAAAGTGGTCATCTGATGTAAAATGTATAGAAATCATACATATATACCAACAAGACAGTGTACGTCACTGTCACAACAGCGTTTGTTTTCTTTCAAAGGCGGGCAGGTCTCTAGTCAAAATGCCCGGGCCGATTTTTTGTCCCAGTCCAGCCCTGGGTGGACCTCCAGGGCAACGGAAAACTACGTGACCATGACCGCTCATTATATCACGGCAGAGTGGTAGATACAAAGCCCTGTCCTGCCCTATATTGCACCTCAATTTGTTTTTAAATAATTGCGTGGAATGAGTCTTGAGTTGAATGTTTTTTAATAGGAAAAAAATACTTAAGTAAATAGCGAGTTAAATTTTTGTCTTTTTTTCTTTTTCTGCTGATCCGAAAATTGATCCGATCTGTGATGAAAAAACCGTGATCCGATCCGAACCGTGAGATTTTTGATCCGTTGCACCACTATTGCTAAGCCACTTAATACTATCTGATTTTTTTTTTTTACTACATTTATTAAACTATTCTGTTCTGTTCTGATTTTGCTTTGTTGATTCTGAAGTGTACATATTTTTTGTCATATATATGACACAAATATTGTTGAGCTATATACCATTCCATTTATTTAAGCTATTTTTTATATAGTTGTTGTGTTTAACTGATTTTTTAACTACTAAAACAAAAGTTTCCCAGATCTGGGATAAACAAAGTATTTTTTTTATTTTGGATTCTCATCTTATCGTCTGGGTCATTGTTAGTATTAGTGATAAAAGGATTAAAAATGTGGTGCAGTTACAAATGGAAATGGACCCAATGGAAAAACCCTGAAAACTGTGGCGAACTGTAGTGAGTTGATCCGGGTAGGTACTAATGGGAAAGGGGCTATTAGCTACTGGTTTGCAGTTCTTATACAAGGGCCACTATGTTGATCATTGAGGTATACCTAAAGTGCTGAATATCGTTAGTTTATTCAATAAATAGATAAATGGAATAATTTAAGAATTTAAATTTGTTATATTTGCTGTAGAAAATTTTTTGAATAAGGCTATTAATATGCATGTGTAAACATGGATGTAAATTCTTGCACATATGCATGATATAAAAGAAAAGTATAAAACTACTACTACTTGCTTTCACATATTAAAAAAATAAGATAGAGACAGCTCTGAGGGATTGTAGGGGGAAGCTTATTTATGTATAACTGTCCATATATAGTTTAAAAAGTTTATAGTGACATATAGTGCCCTCCCTCCCCCCACCAGACAGACACACACACACGGGCGTACATACTCAGGCAGACGCAATCACACACATGCAAATTCCAACTTCCGACTTCAAATGGAATGCAGCATTAGATCATAATGCAAAAATCCCTTGATCCAGGTCTTAAAGAGCCAAGTTATCAATGGAGAAAAGCCTGCAGCCAAATAAAATAAGTAATACTTAAAAAAACAAACAGAACATGAAGACACTTTAATTTGACATGCACAGGTTTGTTTAGAATGTTTTACACTATAATCGTCATTTATTTCAAAGACAAAAGGAGACTAACTGAAGGTGTTCTTTAAGACCTGGAACCAAATTCAAACACCCTATCCCCCATTTGTCATGGAAACCACCACTAGCCATTGGTCAGAGGTGGTAACCATGGTAAGAAAAACATACAAACCACTGAGATGGTGTCATCAGGGTAGGTGGATTATTATAACAACGAGTTAACCGCCGTGTCCCATTCATCACACTCGCATACTGCGACACCCAGCTGGCAGTAAGCCTTGGGATGAATCTATTTGCTCTCCGTAGTGAGTTATGTGTATAGGCACAGGAACAGCTTGAACACTGGCTAAGTACTACCTGATAACAAGCAGGTTGTCAGCCAGGGTTATTACTGTGGCTTCAAGGTACTGAGTTTAGGATCTCTTTAAAGCACAAGTAGTGTAGCATGATTTGCTCTTTCATCTACATATACATAGAGAAGAACCGTGGGAATTAGGAGAGGGATGGTATGCTAGGCAGCAGGTTAGTAGTGTGAATGGTACATGGCAGTGCAGGTAGGCCAGCATTGTTATACTGATCCACCCACCTTAATGGGGATCCTTTCGGTGTGGCGATGCCATAGCCTTTTGAGTCCAGGTTTCCTCCAACTTTCATTGTGTCACAGGGTTTCCTCTGCTCGATGTACTCATTCATGGTGGACTCCAGCAAGTAAGCGTACTTTCCCTTGGATTTCCTGACACGCTGGACACCCTCTGATGTTTTCTTGACAAAAACTGAAGGTTCTGCCATTTTCATGTACTGCCACATCTTGTCAAACAAGGCGATTTTAGAACGCTAAAAAAGAGAAACAGACACAGATAATATACTATAACTTAATTTGCACAACTTACCTTTAGATAACCTGTAATGTACTTAAAGAAGGAGTTTACCTGCTGTACTTTTGAAAGTAAAGATGAAACTACTTTAGCCTGAATGAGTTGATGCATCATCTCACAAGACAATATTTTAAAACTAGCAGACAACAGCTCCATAATGCTCCACTGGGCGATGTTTTTAAACTTTTAAATTGTAAAACTGATAAAACCTAATAATACTGTAGGTTCCTGGAAATATTTTCTTTTTGCTATTTCATACACACAAGTGGTGGAGGAAGGCACAGAGTACATACTGGTTGGTAAATGGTAAATGTACTGGTTCTTATATTGCTTTTCTACTTTGAGCACTCAAAGTGCTTTACACAACTTGCTCATTCACCCATTCACACAAGCACCAATGCTTTTTCTATGCTTATTTTATGTAAGTGCTTTCTATCTAACATTTGCACATTCATACTCCAATGGATGCATTGGAGAGCAACTTGGGGTTATTTGGCATGCAGAATGGAGTAGACGATGGTTGGAGCAGACCACCCACCTTCCAATTAGTAGGTGACCTGCTCTACCACTTGAGCTACAGTTTCATACAACGTAGATATGTATATTCATAGATAGATTGCTGCAGAGGATGGATAGGACAGTGGGGAGAATGGTTGACAGCTGGAAACCATCATGTCTCCCCTATTTAAGCATCATGCCAGGACTCAGCAGCAGCAGATGGTGGTGGATTTTGTGGAAAATTGCTGTCGTGAACATGTACTTTAAGAAGAGGGAGAAACACAGAGTGATGTATAAAGGTGGAGAAAGATCCTCACAAGATAGAAAAGATAGAGGTGCAAGGTGGTGTTCGTGGAAAATGCTGCTGGAAACAATGTACAGAATGTTAGAGAGAGGGGGACAGATTGAGGACAGTTTGTGAACCAAGAGGTGCAGAGGATTAGCAAGGAGGAAGTGAGGTTATGGAGTTATGGAGATGTCTAGGAGAGTAGGAAGTGGAATTTTTAATCCTATCCAACTACTAACCAAGCTCAACCCTGCTTAGCTTCGGAGATCGGACGAGATCGGGCGTGCTCAGGGTGGTATGGCCGTAAGCTGTGGAATTTTTAATCCTAATTTTTTTAACATAATCTTGTAGAGTGAGAGGATGTGCAATGGAGCAATCTAGAATAAGTGTGCTGGTAGCAATTTTTAATAACAAGAATAATGTGTAGAGCTGTAGTAACCACAGAGATAAACCCATACCACTGTGTGTTAAGATGGCAGCGTGTATGGATGTATGCAGCAGCACAGTGCTCCCAATACTGTGCACCTTTTTGTGTTTTTTTTATATCTTTTCGTTGCGTCTTCCTGCAATACCAGATCACTTTCAGTCACCAGGAACTAATAGACATCAGCCTCAGGCTTGAACCGGACTTGACTTTGGATTGGACCGACAGTATCCTACCTGAGATTGCAAGACCACTGGGCGTTCCGTGGGTTACGTAGCAGACGGCACAGGGAGAGGAAACAAAAGCGGGGATGCAGAGCTGGCTATCGTGTCTAGCTGCAAAAAACAACAACATAAACCATCTTCCTCACCAAAGCCAGATCCCTGGCTATCAAAAAGGAGGAGCTACAGTCAGAGATCTACTACAACCACTTTGTCCATGAGTGTCTACTGATTGTTGTCTACTGATTTTACAGATTTGCTCCATCCGCAAATCCCCAATGCCTCTGATCTCTGATGGAGATGAGACAGCATACAGGGTGGAGGTAGAGAACTTTTCTGAAACTGAAAGAACTTCAAACAAGAACTCATAATGGCCTTCGGAAGGCACAGACAGGTCGACTCCCCTCTCATTATAAATGGAGAACAGGTGGTATCTCTCTCCACCTTCAGGTTTCTGGGAACCCACGTCTCTGCTGATCTCACCTGGACCCACAACACAAACAACCTGTTTAAGGAGGTCCAGTAGTGCCTGCACTTCCTTCATGTCCTGAGGAAGAATAACCTGGGCCAGAAGCTGCTGCTGGCCTTCTACCACTCCTCAGTGGAGAGCGAGCGCTTCTACTGCCTGGGTGTTTGGTACACAGGGGCCACTACTGACAACAGGAAGGCGACACAGAGGGTAATTACCACCGCTCAAGTTGGCTGACCTCTGCCACCCTTGGAGGCCATTGCCAGCTCCTCCTGTCTCAGGAAAAACAGGGCCATCACAGGCGACCCCTTGCACCCTGCCCACCACCTGTTTGACCCACTCCCCTTTGGTCGGCACCTCAGGTGAATCAGGTCCCACACCTACAGAGAGACAAAAGGTTTCTTCCCTTGGGCAATTCTGACTTTAAGAAACACTATTCCCACCTCACCCCACCCCTGCCCACGCACCTCACCAATCTGAGTAACCCTCAGGCCACTCACTCGTGGACTCTAAACTCAGAGCAAGTGCTTTGCACTACTTCCAAACACTTTGTTCTACAATGTGTGCTTTTCTCTATTGCTTTGTATATAGTCCTCTTGATTACATACATTTTTCCTGTTTGTTATTTATGCCTGCTGTCTTACTATTTCTATTTTAGTCCTACACAGTTGCTGTGGAGCATCCATAATTTCGTTGCATGTATAATGAAAATAAAGGGTCATTGGGATGTGACAATACAGTCACATCCCACTCTGGGCAGCGCATCTCGCATTTTCTTCTCTCCGCACATAAATTGAAACCTCACATATTTTCCCACTGTGCACCTGTAAATAAATTCACCATCGCATCAAAGTACTTTGAGTCGTGTGTCTACTTCTGGGGTTCATTCCTGTCCCGCCCGAAAGAGTGCGATCTGGCCCGACATGGACCCAGCAGATTCACTCCAAGTCACGGTAAAATCGCAGGGAGTTTTACTGGGAACTCATGAGCAAGTATTACAATATTTGGATAAACAGGGCTAGGCAATTAGTGGCACACAGAAAGAAATGCTCTCGATAGTAAAAGACATTCACGCCACACTCACCCCCGGCACTTCCCGTGTTCCACCAACCAGGACAGTGCTGGCTGATGCTGCACCCAGCACCCAGCACCAGCGCCCTCAGCAGCCATTTTTCGGGATGCTGTTTTGCCCACACCAGAGCCGTATCAAGGGGAGTTAGGTAGCTGTGGTGGGTTTCTGATGCAGTGCTCGCTGGCATTCTCTTACTCTCCGCTCTCTTTCCCCGATGACGCTGTTAAGCTTTCCTATGTAGTGAGGTTATTGAGGGGAAAAGCACTGGCATGGGCCGAGGCATTTTTCACTTTCCGACCCATTGAGTTTTGTCCATATGATGTTTTTCTGGTGGAGCTGAAGAAAACCTTCACTCACCTACTTTCTGAGGGCAGCGTTCCGAAACGTTTATTGAACCTCCAGCAGAAACAGAGGTGTCGCTGAGTTCATCATCGAGTTTCGCACTGTGGCCACTGAGACAGGCTGGCCTGCGTATGCATTACAGGGAATGTTTTTGCAAACCTTGAACGACAAAATGAAGGATCAGCTCACCTCCCACGACGAGCCTCCCCTATTTGAGGAGTTAGTGTCACTAGCTTTGCGTATCTATAATCGGTTAAGGGAAAGGGAAGCCAAGAAAGGCATCCGGAGTTGGCGACCCTTGTTCAGGGCTCCTCGTCCTCTAGCATCTTTCACACCTCCACCGTTAGAACTGCCTCGCCTTGCTCTGGTTGTGAGCAAAATTTAATTGACATGGATCTAGCCCGACAGCTGGGTTTTCCTTGGTGCCTCTCAAGCCTCCCATTCTGGCCTCTACTCTCAATAACAAGGTTTTTCCCTATATCACTCACAAAACCAAACCCGTGCAGCTAATCACATCCGGCAACCATTGGGAAACAATAACTCTCTTCACATTTCCATCCCCTGACACTCCGCTTGTCCTTGGTTTTCCCTAGCTGTAAAAGCACAACCCACACGTGGACTGGACTGCTGGCAAATACTTAAATGGAGTTTAACGTGTCACTCTCTCTGTTTGCACTCAGCTCTACCCTCAGTTTCCAGCTCCTCTGAGGCTCGTACACAACCACCTTAGATCTCTCTCTGGTCCCGGAGGAGTACCATGACCTCAGAATGGTCTTCAGTAAGGAAAAGGCTCTTTCTCTGCCACCACATCATCCCTATGATTGCGCTATTAACCTCCTCCCTGGTGCCGCTTTCCCCTCCAGTCGGCTGTACAATCTTTCTCGGCCAGAGAGGGAGGCAATGGAGGAATACATTCAGGAATAACTAGCAGCTGGCATAATCCAAGCCTCCGCTTCCCCGGTAGGCGCTGTTTTTTTTTTTTTGTTACTAAAAAAGATTGAGGCCTTGCATTGATTACCAGGGTCTCAATCACATCACCATTAAGAACAAATACCCCCTGCCTTTGATAAATTCTGTGTTCCAGTCTCTCCTGGGCGCTACAGTATTCACAAAACTGGATCTCCGCAATGCCTACCACCTAGTTCGGGGAGGTGACGAGTGGAAGACTGCCTTTAACACCCCACTTGGACATTCTGAGTATTTGGTCATCCCCTTTGGCCTAACTAATGCTCCAGCAGTACTCCAAGCCCTCGTCAATGATGTACTAAAATTCTTTTTTCAATCAGTTTGTGTTTGTTTACCTAGATGACATTCTTATTTTCTCAAACTCTCTAGCTGAGCATAAGGTGCCGTGTCCTCCAACGGCTTCTAGAAAATTGCTTATATGTCAAAGCTGAGAAGTGTGAATTTCATGCCTCCACAGTCTCTTTCCTGGGTTTTGTGATTTCAGGTGGGCAGGTGAAGACGGACCTAGCCAAGATTCGGGTAGTCGCTTAGTGGTCAGTTCCGGAAAGGTGGAAACAATTACAACATTTTCTAGTATTCGCTAATTTCTACTGGCGCTTCATCAGGGACTACAGTAAGGTAGCCGCTCCTCTCACCAAACTCACGTCTCCCGAATTACTGTTTGTGTGGTCCCCAGGAGCCGATGCAGCTTTTTCTAAACTGAAGACATCGGGGACCAGGAGTTGCTGGCAATCAAACTGGTGTTGGAGGAGTGGCGCCATTTGTTGGAGGGACAGATGGCTGAACATCCATTCGTCATCTGGACAGATCATAAAATCTTGGTTTACCTTCGTTCAGCTAAGAGGTTAAACTCTTGCCAAACATGCTGGTCTCTATTTTTTAATCGGTTCCATTTCAATATTTCTTATCATTCCGGGTCTAGGAATGTCAAACCTGATGCTCTCTCACAACAGTTTTCCTACACCATTATCCATTCCCTGACTCCATCCCATGTATTGCCAGCCACCTGTTCTGTTTGGAGTCTTTCTTGAAACATTGACTAAACTATCCAGCGGCATCTCCTGGGGGACCCAGACCCAGGGACTGGGACCCCCGGGCAACGCTTACATACCAGCAGCTGCCCGTGCAGCTGTCATCCACTGAGGACATACAGCATGAACTCTGTTTCTACTAAAACGCTGTTTCTGGTGGGACACTATGGAGAAGGATGTGAGAGAATATGTGGCGGCCTGCACCATCTGCGCACGGAGCAAAAGCAACACCACCTGGCCGGTGGGATTGCTGCAGCCCCTTGCCTCACCTCACTGGTCGCGGTCCCACATCTCTCTAGATTTTGTTACCGGTCTTCCTCCATCTAATCATAAAACTGTTATTCTCACTATAGTGGACGGGTTTTCCAAAGCAGCCCATTTTATTGCTCTACGTAAGCTCCCTTCGGAGCCCGTGACACGACCATGTTCAAATATTGCACTGGACTTCGTTACTGGCCTAATGCCCTCCTATGGGTAAACAGTTTTTTAAAAGCAGCCCACTTCGTAGCTGTGCCAAAATTACCGTTTGCCAGCTGTTGACAGATCATGTGTTCCTCCTGCATGGCACTCCATTGGATATCATTTCTGACCGCAGCCCCAAGTTCACATTGCAGCTGAAGGAGTTCTGTACCTCCTCTGGACCCCAGGTTAGTTTATCTTATGGTTTTCATCCCCAGACCAATGGACAGACTGAGATAACACACCATGAACTGGAAGCTGCTCTCCAATGTGTGATCTCAAATCCATCTATCCATCTAATCCATCTGGATTACCTAGCTCACTTGGATTGAGACTGCACACAGTTCATCTGCCACTGGTCTTTCACCTTTAGAATCATGCCTGGGCTACAAACCTCCTTCTTCCAACAACTGAAGGTGAGGACACTGTCCCTTCTGTCCAACACCATCTGCTTTGTTGCAGGATGATGGAAAAGTTATTTAAGTTATGCATCGCTCTCTGAAATTAAAGCTATGCAACACAGGAGCAACTCAAGCTACCCTCCTGAGGACTAAGGAGAGCAAAAAACACATTGCCGATCACTCTTGGACCCCAGCTCCTGCCCACATACAAGGTCAGAAAGTGTGACTCTCAACCAAAAAGGTTCCATTATGTACCAAATCCAAAAAAGCTGTCTCCAAACATGATCAGTCTTTTTGAAATCGAGGCCTTAATTAACCCTGTCCCTGTCTGTCTTAAGTGATGACATGTCTCCGGTTAATTCCAGGATTCCTGCACTTCAGTCCAGCTCCCCTGGAGCTAATGTGCACACCTGTGTTTCAGTTTCTGATTCCACTGCCTGTATTTAAACAGCGGGAAGACCTTAATTTAGCGCCTGATTGTAACAGCATAACTAATAGCATCAGTGTTGCTGGCTCCTGAGTCTTGTGTTTGAGTTCACCTTTACCAGTGGTTCCCAAAGTGGGGTGGGGGGGGTGCCCCCAAGGGGGGCCGCAGAGCCATTGCAGGAGAGGGGTGCGGTATGAATTTAAAAAAAAAAAGAATGCTTGGACACTGCTAGCATAATGGACAGGTTTTTGATGGGGCTCCCACACAAATGCAAAGCAGAAGATGAAGAATTGCCAAATATACTAAGATTTTATTGTAAAGACAAAGGGGGGCCTAACAAAAAAAGTTTGGGGACCACTGACCTACACCATTATCCATGACACTTCTTGGATGAAATATCCAGCAAAACACCCTTTGCATGAATTTGATTAAAAATAATATATTTAACTAAATTCTACAGTATATTTATGTTTATGCTGTTTTAGGGGGTTCTCATAGTGATAGGTAGATAACACTTTATTGAGTGTGTGGCACATATCTGTTGGTGTGTTCCTTGATATCTACTGGATTAAAAAAAATAATGCAGGCAACCTGTATAAAGAGTGCGGAGAGAGATTGAACTAAGTTGATTCATTCTGATATTTGGACACCAAATGAGTGATGAATGGTCCTGTTTACATAACAAGCTGATGGTAAATTGCTAACTGAATGAAGGAATAGCGTGTATTTTCCAATTAATTTAATTATAAAAAAATAACATAATTGGTTAAATCCAGAATGGTAAATGCAGAACTTACAAAATTATTTTTGCAAGGAAGTTAAAAACGTTGTGCCAGGGTGTGGTCTGTGGCTCAGCTGCACAGGAGGCATGGGGTTGTGCAGTGGGTTCAGGGTGCAGTGCCAGGGGAGGCTGGCAAAAGCAGCTGGGGGTCATCATCGGCTCATGCCTCCCCTATTTGAGCAATACGCCGGGACCGAGAGGGGAGAGGAGCTGAAAACTGACAGCTGTCAGTGTTCTGTCACCCTCACTGTGAGAGACAATCATTAACAGCCTGGACAGGCTAACTTACAAATAAACAGTGAACCATGAAGCACTGTGTGTGAGTGTGTCGTGCTGGACAGAAGCAACACCAGCTCGTGTTACAGTGAAATCAAAGTGAAAGTTTTGTTTAGAAAATATAAGTGCTTGTGACAGTGGAAGTGCTTGGTATGTGAGGACAGAAGGATTCCTAGATTGGAGAAACTTTAATATTAAATCGATGTGTAACTTTGCCAAAACAATGTCAGACTCTGTAGTTTGCCCTGGTCCCCTTCCCAGTCCGACCAGGAGTGACATGTTCTCCTTAAATTGCTGGCTATCTGAGTGGTATCCAAAAAAATTATCTGAGCTTTATAGATAACTGGGAAACTTTCTGGGGAAAACCTGGGCTTGTTAGGAGAGACAGTATACTTTGGATAAAGCAGCTGTCATTTCTAGAAATCTGGCCAAATTTGTTATCCCCCGCCCCTGTTAGTAAATGAATGAATAATTGATCAACAAATTGATTTACTCTGACTTACTGAAACTTAGTTACAGCAGGATGATTATGTTAGTTTATATGAATTAACGTCCCTCAGTTATACAAAATTTTCAGAATCCTTGAAACACAGGCCGAGAAGGGGGTGTTGCAGCATTAATCAACCAAAGACATAGACTGACTTTTAATTCATTTGAAAGTCTGATGCTTTGCCTTGTCCACCCTAGCTGGAGAAATTTAAAAGACAGTTTTATTTGTCATTATCCAAACCTGTGCCTTACCTAGAGTCTCTATCTGATTTCTCAGACTTTATATCTGAAAAAAAAAATACCGTGGGTAATATTAATATCCATGTAGATGCTAAAAATGACAGCCTCAACATGGCATTTAATCTGTTATTAGACTCAATTGGCTTCTCTCAAAATGTAAAAGAACCCACCCACCACTTTAATCACACTCTAGATCTTGGTCTGAAATATGGCATAGAAACTGAACATTTAACAGTGTTTTCTGAAAACCCTTTTTTGTCTGATAATTTTCTAATAACATTTAGATTTACAATAATGGATTACTGAGCAACGGGGAATATATTTCATCACAACAGATGTCTTTCTGAAAGTGCTGTATCTAAGTTTTATGATATAATTCATCCACTGTTATCTTGTTCAATGCCATGTGCCAACACACTGCAGAGCAACTACTTGAACACTACTCCCACAATTATCGTGTTAATAATTTTACCTCCTCACTACGTATGACTCTGGATACTGTAGCTCCTGTGAAAAAGAAAGCCTCAAATCAGAAGTATTTGACTCCTTGGTGTACCTCAAACGGGGACCTTAACTTGGTGTTTCACTAATTTTCTCACTAATCATTATTTAGCCTGGCAAAATAGTTTGCTGCTTTATAAATAAAGCCCTCCCTAAAGCTAGAATGTCTAACTATTTATCACTGACTGTAGAAAACAATCCTAGGTTTCTCTTCAGCACTGTAGCTAGGCAGATAAAAAGTTAGAGCTCTGTTGAGCCAACCATTCCTTTAACGTTACTAGTAATGACTTCATGAATTTCTTCAAAAATTAAAAATTTACCCTTAGAGAAAAAATACTCATAACCATCTCACAGATGTAATATTATCTACAGCTACTTTCAATACCATTGATATTTATTTAGACTCTTTTTCACCAATTGATCTTTTTGAGTTAACTTCAGTAATTCATTTCTCCAATCCATCCAATGTCTTTTAGACCTCCTTCCTACAAGACTGCTCAAAGAAGTCCTACCATTAATTAGTGCTTCAATCTTAAGTATGATTCGCTTTTCTTTATTAATAGACTATGTACCAAGCTAGCAGTAGTTAAACTGTTACTTAAAAAGCCTTCACTTGACCCAGCTTTCTTAACTAACAATAGGCCAATCACCAACCTTCCTTTTATCTCAAAAACTCTGGCCTGTTAGCTGTTGTCAAACATGACTGTTAGCTGTTGTCAAACAGCTAACAGATCATCTGCAGAGGAATGGCTTATTTGAAGAGTTTCAGTCAGGTTTCAGAGCTCATCACAGCACAGACACAGCTTTAGTGAAGGTTACAAATGATCTTCTTATGGCCTCTGACAATGGACTCATCTCTGTGCTTGTCCTGCTAGACCTCAGTGCAGCGTTCGATACTGTTGACCATAATATCCTATTAGAACAGT